>DF237892.1:7391-23874 GCA_000708835.1 Klebsormidium nitens | reverse complement strand
AACTGGTCGGGAGGAGCCTGAGACCTGGGTACCGGTATACGTCCCGGGCCCCGGATGGGCCCGGAATAAGCATACCGGAATCTCCGCCCTGGCGGCCAACTCCGCCGTCCGGCTTCAATTGCAGGGGCCCCGGTCGTCCCTGTGTGCTAATTTCCAGCCGTTCGATAATTCGGAAGAGGCAAGCCCTCGGCCCCGACGTCGGCGTCGCCAGACGGCCCGATCATGTATGAACAGAGTCACCAATATTACCTATACTACCGTAGGTAGCTGGTACTCGTGCATACGGTATAAATCATATGTAGGTACCTATATCATACATGGGCCGCCGTCTGTATGACGGCGAGGGCTTGCCTCTTTTCGTTGACTATCTATCCGATCAACGGTGGACAATCTGATTTGGTATCGTTCGTCGAAAGCTCGTTTGTACGGTCCGGATTTATTAATCGTGACACCAACGACCAAGTACGCACGAAACTTCGGCGTCGAAGTCTGCGAACATGCACGAAGTACGACACGAAGAGTTGCACCATTCACCGGCCGTACCAGAATGTTCGATTCGTAAACTGGCAACTGCGCCGCATGCGGGCCCAGTCGAAAAACCTTTCGCACCGCTATCCGGCCATTTTTCTATGCCGTACGCCGAGTTTTATCGTCGAACAGGGCCAAGCCGAGCAGGTCGATTTGCGGGCCCGCGCAGCGGCGCCGTACAGCGGCAAAAAACCCAATATGTATGGTTGCCCTACTTCCCTACGGGAAGAGGCAAGCCAATATGCATACCCAGTTTGATATTGGTGATTCGTGAACTTCGGAACTGAAATTCAAATATATGAGCGCCATTCAATTCTGACGAATCGGTGCCTGACACGTGTGCATTCACTGGGGGGATCGCCCAAAACTTTTCAGAGGGGGATCGCTCACCGCCTTGCGCTGACAGATGGCGGGCAAGCACGGGCTGAGGGCCCCTGACAGTGCGGCACACCATATGTTCCAACGCGGTTTTGGCGGGCGAGCTGTTCTCTTGCTCTAAAGAAGGGGAGCACATTGCACAAGTTGCCAGGTCTAGCAGCAGATTTTCTCGATTGCTTCACGAGCCTTTCTTTAAAATGTTGCTTCTTTTCGAAAGAGGTAATCTAAGCCAGTTTTGCCGCATGAATCCACATTGCTGAGCTGCAGCCTTCGGTCTCACGTCAGCCTGCTCTTCGTTGAGGGTTTGAGAGGTGCCCAATCAAGTTGAGATAGGGAGACTGCTATCAGGGTAAGCATTTTGAACGTCATTCAATGCTGCTGTCATTCTGTTCTCTAAGTTTGGTCACATTATGGCTTGTATTCCAAAAGTCTGCCAATCTGTGTGCAAACATTGTTCTCATTATAAGTAGCTCTAAAGCCCTGGAATGCAAATTTGCCAGTGTCATCATAAACTTCTCGCTTTTGTTGCAACTTTTGAAGCACAATGCAGGCATTATTTGTGGTGGTATCGATGCAGGACAAGAAGATTTAAGCTTTCCAGCTTTCAAGAACAACCATTAGTCAACAAGGCAGCCTTTGAAAACGTCGGATTTCTGGACGAGGGCAAAGGCCGCAAAGCAGTGTTGATTGACACTGAAAAAGCAAGCCCTTCGAATCCAGAATGCAAGAGTGGTAACCCCAGTTGTGCCAGATTCTCTCCCCCTTTCTGTCAACAAGACCTTGCATTGTGTGATGCAGGTTTCTTTGACCCAAGGGCGCAGGCACAGTCATGGGTTTCTGAGGCACATTCATCCCCACTGGCAGCCCTTACAAGCTGAAGCTGGGGAGCTTGCCAGGATGGAGGCTGTGCCTCTGTCGCAGCTGGGCGACGTTCTGACACACGAGCTTGGGGGCCCGGCGGGCGGGGGTCAAGCCTGGGTGTCTGTTGAGCGCGGGCGGTGCAGTCTCAGGATCTGCGCGCAACCTTTTGAGTGGTGGCTGAAAGCAATTATTGAGGCGGCCAAAGCATGGTAAGTCCTGAGTATCCCAATACTCAACGCACATAAGCGCTGAACAATAAGGACATAGTGCTGGACAGTTGGGGATGGTTGGGAGTCTAGAATGGTACGGATGCAGTGCCGGTGCCAAGTGGGTAAACCCTCCGTTTAGGTTTCATGTAAAGCCCAGGGGTAACTGTTCACTTGATGGTGTCGTCTGCCCCTCTTGCACCAGAATGCTGCAAGTGTAACGAGAGGTCCCAAATATTGTGTGAAACAAAGGATATTCTCTGTCTTCCCATTTTGTTGAGCAGAAGAGCGAAAAACTTCAGCAATCATACTAGATCAATTTTACAATGGCTTCCCCATTTTAGGTCACCAGTTCTGCCGGGCTTTTTCCAGATCTTACTTGTCAAGATTTGCTTGGCCCGATAGCGCCAAGACATGCCACAGAATGCCATCTTTTCTGGCTGTTAGCTTAGCGATTACGTGCTCAGGCGATAGTTGATGAAGCAAGCAACTGAAACTGATCAAGCATCGGCTTCCGGTTTTTTCAATCCCTTGGGGGCTTGACCTATAACGGAGTCGACAGCAGTGACGTCCAGATTCAGGCATCCGGTTGCTCTTGCAAATGCGACGACAAAACCTGAAGATGTAGACCTTGAAAACAGTAGCCGCAGCCCCAGGAATGTGAGCCCCACACGTGTTGAGACCTTCGACCATTTTGTGCAGGGGAGAGAAGGTCATCGATGAGTCCAACCCAGACCTGCAAACAGCGGATTGGCTCGCTCAGATGACGGCAAAGCACGTGGAGCTCAACCCGATTGTGGCGGCTTTCATCGGGATCCTTAATGACACCATTGGGCACAGTTTCCCCAGGTCCAAGGCCAAGACGGACCCTAGCACTGTAAGTAGGTTTCTCTTAACCTGTCCTGTGATCAAGAAGATGGTGCGGTGCAAAGAGGAGCCGACGCAATGGCAGAAACTTGACACTTGTCAAAGGGTTTGTCACTAAGCAACACATCACTGATAGTGGAAATGTCCAACCAAAAAGCCCAATTCCCCAGCAATTTCGTAAATACCTTGGTTGCCAAGTCCTAATCCCAAAATGAAGCTTCCTTTTAAGGACAGCTAGTTCTAGCTGTTTGTGAGGGGGACCTCACCTGCCATGTTCTTTATCAGATTTTGCAATTTGTGTTGTGAACAAGTCTGATGTACGTGCTTCTCTTGGGCCTGCCATCAAAAGACTCTGGAAAGAATAAAGAAGGGTGAAGCAAGGGGCGCCATTTGGCAGGATATCCCCCTTGAATGAGCTGACTTGCTTGTAATAGTTATTCTTGACAGGCTTTTATCAGACCTAGGAGACCCATTGCCACTCAAGCACACTTCCTCCACGTACTGGTTCCTCTGACTTGCCTTTTCCTGCTTTTAATATTCGAGGAAGAAGTAGTTTCTTGTTTGCGATTTTTGGTGTTCAACCCCACGGTAAGCCAACGCTACAGTATGCAGGGGTCAGCATGGCCTCTCAGAAGACCCCCTTCCTGATTTTGCTCTTGCTGACAAATGGTGAGTCAATGGAGTGATCTGCTTGAGGATCTCCAACGGTGTTTCGCCCCAGCCAGGCTGACGTAGCCTCTGCTCCAATCGCTGGTCCTCTTGACGTCATTGCAGCTCCCGCCCCACTATGTGTCTCCTGAAATCAGCAGCAATAAGCTCTAGCAGTAGCAAGCTCCTACGCTGCCACTAAGAACTCAAAACCCGCGGTACCACCTGCTCCACACGCTTACCCACCCTAAACCCCCCAAACAAACCCCACGGTCCGTCACAGGCTGGTTAGTTTACTATTAGAGAATTTTTATGTTAGTTTACTATTAGCCAAAGCTCATCATTGCTCACTTGCAGGTCCCCGCCTACTTCCCGGGACCCGCCGATGCGTACGCTGGCCGCACCCAGAGCATGACGCTAGACCAGCTGGTCCACGTCCTCCAGTCGATCTTCGACTTCATCCAAGCGACGCACTGGGGGCGGCAGGACATCAAAGACCTCCGCGACGCGCTCGTCGCGGCGGCGTGGCACCCGTTGGCCAGCAGCGTGGGCACGTGGGCCGGGCTCAACTGCTGCTTCGAGGCGCTGGCGAAAAGGGCCCGGGACGCTGGGTACGGAGACCGGGGGAAAGCGGGGCTCAAGAAAGCGGGCCCTAACCGGGACTGGAGGGCCGTCGGTCCGGACGGTCCGCACGAGCTTTGGAAGAAGAAGAAGAAATCCGAACAGGGGTCGAAGGACGAGGTCCTGCCCGCGGGGGAGGTGTTGCGAGAGGAAGAGGCGCGTGACGAAGAGGGGCGAGAAGGGGGGAGTGGGACGAAGCGTGCGAGGGGCGTGCCGCGAGCGAAGGCGACCCCGTCCGGCGGGGCAGGGCGCAAGAACGGGCGGACACCGGGCGGTCGGAAGCGGGCAATGGTGCACTTGGCGCGACAATCGAGCGGGCGAGCAGCGCGCGGCGGGCTGCCCTCTCTAGTTGCCGTCCCGGCTTACGGCGGTGCCGGTACGCACTCGACTGTCGCTATCGGGGACGATCCCGGGGGCCTGCAGCCGGCCGACTTGAAGGAGTTGGACGATTTGGACGAGTTTCTGGGCAGCGTGTCCTCGGACCTGGAGAAAGGGGCGTTTGACGGCCTCCCAATGGACGGCGAGCGGACGCGGCTTGATTTGGACGGAGACGAGAATGGAGGTCAGGGATGGGGGTCGCAGCCGGCGCGCGGGTCGCCCAACCGTCCAGGCGCGGGCTCGGAGGCGAGCAATTTGCTCCATGGGGACTCAGCGAATGGCGCACCGGCCAGCTCAGGAGAGTTTCCCTCACGGGGTTCCGGCGGTTTGCAATTCCCCGAGCCCGATAACCTCTCCCCCGGTCGTTTCGGAGGCATCGACGCCCTTCCTGTCTACCTGCCCGGAGATTTGGTCCGCACGACTCCCGTGCCGGACCCTCGCAGCATGGAGATGTACGGGGAATTGTCCGGTCCGGCGGCCGTCGGCGTCGGGCGTGACGGGGCGCGCCTGTTGCCAAATCAGTGGGAGGAGTTCTGGCGAGCAGAGTCCCCGGGCAACGGCGGGTTCCCCGCCCCAGGGTTGGAGGGCCGTCCTTTGTACCACAGTGTTTATTCGGGTCCGGCAGTTCCCGCAGCCGATGTTTTCTTGGGGCGCGCACGCGACGAGGCCGCGCAACAGAACTTCTCCCCCACCCACCTCGTTGCCGCGGGAAGCCAGACCCTGTTTACCGACAACTTAGTCTCGCCGGGGGCTACGAGTTATGTGGGCCAGTACCATGGCGTGGCTCCCTATGCCCCGGGCCAGACCCCTCCTTCACCGGGCGGTCTATATTCGAGGGATCCCCCCCACGCCGTTCCCTTCCCAGGTGCTCCAAACTCCGTGCGCAGCCAAGTGCATCCCTCTCAGGCGACCCACCTTTGGCACCCCAACCAAGGGGTTCCTCCTCGAGGCGACCTTTACCCCCCCTCAGCAATGCCGCCAGCGGGGGGGTCCCCTCAGTGGTACCACCAGCATCAACCGACACCCCCAGGGCACCAGTTTTTGCATTCTGCGGGGCCTGGCAACGACTGGAATTCCGTTCACCCCTCGCAAACCGGGTGGGCGGAACCCCCGGTTCACTCCCCCGGGTCAGGTTACGCCAGTCCGGCCGCCACCGTGCACTCTCACTGGGGAGCGTCGCATTCCTCCACGTGGCAACAACCGGAGGGATCTGGTGCCCAGCCTATGGTGGTTCATCGCGGGAAGGTGCCGCCACGAGCTGCCGCGCCAG
This sequence comes from Klebsormidium nitens, assembly GCA_000708835.1. Taxonomy (NCBI): domain Eukaryota; kingdom Viridiplantae; phylum Streptophyta; class Klebsormidiophyceae; order Klebsormidiales; family Klebsormidiaceae; genus Klebsormidium; species Klebsormidium nitens. The sequence goes on along the minus strand of DF237892.1, from coordinate 18,117 downwards.
TTGCCGCGTCAACTCCCTCGAAGCTTACGAGCCTGATCAACACGCTCCTTCGCAGCAACCCGAAGCCGGTCATCCCGAACCCGGGTGTCGTCTCAGACCGCCACTTCGCCACAGGGGGGGCCAATTTCCATGCTGCGCAGCACCCCCCCATTCATACCGGGCACTCGGGGTCGGCGCTCGTGCGCCTGGAGCAGCAGGTGGATCCGCGAGGGGTCCATTCCGCCCAGTTCCGCCGGAGAAACTCGTTCGGGAGGGACCCCTCTGCTCGGTCGCCGGGAGTGGGGGGCACTTACTGGGCTCCGCAGCCCCCCCATCTGCACCCGGTGCCCGCGAAGACGGCGCTCTTGCGGCCAGAGCGGCAGATCGAGCCCAGCGACGTGCATTCCGCCCAGTTCCGCCGGCAAGTTTCCGTTGTGAGGTCGCTCTCCGCCCGCTTCCGCCGGAATGCGTCGATGAAGAGGGCCTCGAACCCGCCCCGAGGACGAGAACTAGAGGGGGAGGAAGAGTTGGAGGCGGAACTTGCCGCCCTCGTCAAGATTTTGAAGCTGGAAGACTACGCGACCGAGCATCCTTGTCCCAGAGCCAGAGGAATCCCTCTGGGACGCGGACGCCACGCGGCAGGTGCGGACGGCGACAACGACGAGGCATCGGACGGCGCAGAGGGTAACGAAAGGTCGGACGATTCGGACACTGACGAGTCCGAGTGGGAATCGGACGCTTCAGGCGACGAGTCGGACGGGCCCTGCGGCACCGGGCCGACGGCAGGCAGCGCTGTCGTCACAAGCGAAGGTGAAGAGAGTTTTCTCTTTTCATGTTTTGTTCTGGTTGTGGGTTGTTTTGAGACGGAAGAAGCTCACCGCTTTTGACCGGCTCTATCAAAGTCAGGCGGGAGCGCTCGAAAGTGTGTCGTACGGCGCTTGTCGTTTCCTGATCACCCCCTGAAAGAGGCAACGTAAACATTCTCTCTCGTCGTGAAGTTCCCTGCACAGTCTGCTGACGTGTCGCACAAACACTCGCCACCCCTGCCTCAAGCCATCTGTCCTTCTCGCGTCGACACTTTCAAAGCACAATCATTGCAGCCGTATCCGACGAGATTCTTACAGCTGGCCAACTTCTGTTCCGCGACCAGTAGCGTTGTACTTTGCATTCAGATAAGTCTTCCAGATCCCCGGACGGGACGCACGCCGGTGCTTACGGCAGTGCGCACGTCCCCGGGGAACGGCCCCCGGTCACCCATCGCCAGGCGCCTCAAGCTGCGCCTGGGACCGGGGCATGGAAGATTGGAACCGGTGAGTGGCTCGTTTGCGTTGGAGCTGGGATTCTGTGGTCCGCTTTATGAGAGCGGAAGCGGACTCCAAAACTTTGATCTGGGTCAAGTTGTGATACGAGACTTTATGCCGGTTGGTCACGTAGTCGTTCAATATGTCGGGTTCCTTTGCGCAGCTGTGCCGTTTTTAGCTCCGCGAAGCATGCGCAGCTTTTATGCTGACGCAAGGCGTGACTCCCGTCTTAGGCACACTCTCGTCAAATGTTGGTTCCAGGTATCTTTGAGGCGCAAGAACGGCTTTGCTAAAGGAACCCGCGTACAACACGAAACACGATCACCCGTTTGGGCGTCGCAATCCTCCTCCCTGTCCAATCTGTTCGACTTAGGCCTTCAACTTCGACGTTTTCTAGGACTCTCCAAAAACCGGAATTGCTCACGTTAATTGTAGCATACTTTCCCTTTCTTCCAGGTGCGACGATCTCAGAGAACCGAAAGATCTCACTTTTATTGAAGCATAAATTCCCTTCTCTCCAGGTGCTACAATCTCAGAGAATCGAAAGATCTCTACTTTATTGAAGCATACTTTTCCTTCCTTCCAGGTGCGACAACCGCGCCCAACTGGGACAGCCCCCCGAGCACCTCCGCTCCCGAGCTCCTGCGGAGCTGCCAGGCGGAGCCCAAACCCGGAGTCCGCTTGTCTTCCCCGGGGGACCGCAACCGGGACCACCCGGCCGCTTCACTCTACAAGGTGCAAACCAGCGACGTGGGCGAAGTGCCAGAGGCAAGGAAGAGTGAGCTTTCATTTTCCCCTAGCAGTCTGAGCATGACTCAGAATTTCAAGACTTTGAAAGCTCGTCTCGTTGAGCGTTCCAGGCTCGTTCGACCGCAACGGAGATCACCCGACCGCTTCAGTTTACAAGCTGCAGACCAACCGGAGTGGGCGAAATGCCAGGGGCAGCGAACGGTGAGCTTTTATTTCCGGCTGGCAGTCTGGGAATGATCCAGAATCCGAGACTTTGAAAGCTCGTGTTGTTTGAATGTTGGAGGCTCTTTCAGTGCTGGGGTACGATTCGGGTTATAGAGACTCCACTTCTCCGAGCGGGCGCAAGCGCTCAGAGCCTTCACGCTACGGAATCCTCTGCAAGTCTGGTCCGGCCTGCGTTTCGTGTGCCGCTCTTCTGCACAGCGAAAGCCGTAAGCCGTTTTCGAACGCCACCCTGTTGGATGCGGACGGTCCAACAGCCTGGCTGGTTTACTCGGTCCCCGGTTTGTCCGCACCTCCAAAACTCTCAACCTACGAAGCTGCTCTTGTTTTGAGCCTGACAAATCTGCAGTGTAAGTAAACGCCCGTCGGATACCCGCTCTAGTAGAGCCTCTTGAGACCCATGAAATGAGTCGCCCACGTTCACCTTCTTTTCGTCGTCTACTTACAAAACAAACCATCGAATCCCGGGCATTCTGCTGTTGCTTCTCTTGTTGGTTTACTCAGACGCGAGGCAGTTCTTCTCCCCGTACTTCTACGATCTTTAGAGTCGAACGTTCCAAAAACTCCAAGGATCAGAAGACGCAAGAGGCCCGTCCGGTGTTCCATTGCTCTGTACTGAAGAGATCAAAGCTTTCTGGGGCTCGCAGGTTTGTCAGCAGCAGCGGCAGCCGACTTTCCGGCTGACGGAACCATGAACGGAACGACGGCATCGGCGGACCTCTCGGGGACGCACCACGGGCGGTGGGCTCCCGCACCAGGAGGGGCGCCGAAGAGAGTTTACGCCGAGCGCGGGCAAAAGCGCGCGTACGGACATAAGCGGACGGATAGCCCGTCCAGCGTGCTTCCCCCCGTGGCTGCAGAGCTCTTCCAGCCAGGGAAGGAAATTGTGATGCAAGCAACGGGCTAGAAGCGAGATGGTCATACGGGTTGGTTATAGGGGTAAATAGGGTGTGTGGTCAGGTTGTTGGCGTGTTTGGTCGTCGTCACAAAACGCACAGACGTCCAAGCACCGATGCGCAGCGGCCGTTTCGTTGGAGGGGCAGGCTGCAACGAGTGCCTTTGAAGGGTTTCATAGCTGACTAGACGGAGGGCGAAATTGCTCAAGGCTGCTGTGCTCAAAAGAATACCTGGCAGTAGAGCCATGACGTTAGGTTGCCGCCCCATTTGGGGTCCGTAGCTCGTAGCATTGTCAGTTTGGGGTTTATTAACTATGATTTGAGTGGCCCCAAATACATACCACCGTAGGCGCGTAGTATGGCTTGAGATTGTCCCTTGTGACGTACGGTATGTATCTGTATACCTAATAGCAATTAGCCTCGAAATAGGCGTAAACAACGTCACGTGGTTTGATAGGCTGGTTACAATGGACAACAATCTTACGAGCCAGTGTTTTTGTAAGTTATTAGTTGGCAGCCGGTCAGCGTCTATAACTAGCTAGGACGCCCGGGTTGAGCAGGGCTCGTTTAATCGAGGACAGGGACGGAAGAAAGCGTAGAGTAGAGCGCCGAACAGGAACAATTCCATAAACTTGCACATTACCGGCATCTGTAGCGTATGTCGTGGAATACTGCAGTATAGGATGGTCTGGTCGGACGGAAGCTGAACATAAAAATATTGGACGCGGTGATCATGTGCGGTTGATGCACTATACCTGCATGTGGTTATTGATTGGATTCAGTCGATCGTGTATGCTGGTACAAATCATGCACATGACGGATGCAGCATTATCCACAATATCGTTTGCCGGGTCCAGGACTCCTTCCTAAAAGCACATTCAATCTTTGTTTCGGTTGCCGCGACTCACGAGCTCGACGGGCCTGATAGAAACGATTGTGCGTTCTTCGGTCGTAGCTCCGGTGACGTCAACTAGCTGGGGTTTGGCCGGGAGCTATAATGGTCGGGTGCATGAACGAATGACAACGGGCCCATGTTCGAATCGTGACCTGTATCAATCTACCTACTTGGGCCAGACGCTTTGTAAAATTCTGCAAAACTGAATTAGTATATAGTACATACGCATACATGGAAACCGGAATATCTAAAAGATTCCCTGGTCTGCGCATGCCAACACGCCTGGCCTGAACCAAAGCTCACATTTTAGGCAAAATCATATGGTACACAACTCACCGGCCAAGAGACTTAATTACTCAATGGCAATAACATCAGAGTTGTGCAATCACCATATATATATATATGATATCAATCGACAAATTTCTGGCACGCGCGCACGTTATCATCGTAGAATCATGAAATCATCATAACTGATATGAATCACATGCTCAAAAGTTCCCTTCAGTCTTGGGCGGCCCTACCAAGTGGTATACCGGCTTGGCGTTCTTGCTGCGCTACCGAGCTACTGTATCCGCTAGGCTGTTGTGAGGCCACCGTGTTGTTGAACATACTTACTAGCCGTATAGCCACGCAGATTGACAGCACTACCGCGGCGCCATGGCTGACGGTCACTATAGCAGCGCGGCCAGGCTAGAGCTGCCGCCGCCACATGCACATGTTGCAGTCTGTCATAAACGGCGGCTAACTAGTGAGTGGGAATGGTTGACGTATTAGTTATGCCGGTGCTAATTATGCTGATACTATATGATAGGCTTGCGCCACCATTCGGAAGTTGACTCTGCAAAGGGATTTCTTGACTCGTATTACTCTCGGGAGAGTGGTCGCACACTGACAATTGCACAGGGCGGGCCACGCAAGTGTCGTCGTGGACGTGATCGCGCCCCGCGGCGGCCGCGGCCTCTCATAGCTGAAGATGCGCTGCAGCGAGGTCAGACCGTCCAAAATGGCGGGCGAGCGCCGGATGCAGTTCCCGGGTTCATGCAACGCGACCGTTTGTAAGTTCATCCGATCAGCAAAGAGTGGCGGAGTTGCACTAACAAACCAACTCCGGCTGGGCCCGGGCTCACAGCACTGAGAAACTTACCTGCCAAACGGTTGGGGCTCAATGATACCGTCATAATTGATGGCTGCTACCAGTCAATGTGGGGCATGCAGGGCGGCCTGAAATTGAATAGAACGACCGTACCACTCATGTCCGGCACTAGATCATGACAGCAGTACTCAAATACATACGACCGCCTCCACTCTTGTCGGCAAGCTGTCTAACTTATTCTTCTGCAAAGGCTCACGCTGGACGAGTTCTTTCAACCCACACTCTAGACTATCTGATGTCCCTAGGCTCGGATGCCCCATGATTCTAGTACCTCACCGCTGAAGCCTCATTATGCTTTTGATATACTAAATGTCAATCCGCGTTTTTTTTCACTGTACGGTCCCTAGGCGTACATGTGGGTCCTAGCTAGACGCTGACCAGCTGCCAACTTACACCTTGCAGGGGTACCCTAGGTGCATTGAAAGGCCTTGTTCATTCCGAACCGAACCAATCATCCTTTTTGGCAAACCATACACGGAAACTAACAACTGACATAATCTACACGAGACGGTTTTGATGGCACCTATGTTAAGCAACCCAAAAGCTGACCGTTATTGAACGAGATTGCATTGCTGCAACCATGTATCAACCTTCTATATTTCGGACCTACGAGCTCGAAAGTGGGCCGCAATGACGTCATTGCTCGACAAGCGTCCCATCATCTGGTCGACGAGTGCCCTGACCCTATTCACTCACTCAAGTCAACGTCGCAAGACAACTCAATGAACCGCTCCTCTCAACCCCTCCCTGTTGCAGCAACGGTCCCCGCTATGCACCGCTCCCGTCAGTTTCAAATGGCTCCGTACTTTATGACACCAATAAATCACCCTCAATCACCCCTCTTCTTCCCCCGAGGACCAATCACCTCAATTCAAGAGTCAAATTTTATTGTTTGCATGACCCCTGGCTGGAAGAGCACGCTCGCCGGACTCTCCGTGCGTCCGTCCTCATACGCGCTCCCCTGCGCGCGCGCGCGCTCGCTCAGATTCTCGTCGCAGACTCTCTTCGACGCCCCTCCTGAAGCGGACCCCCGCTGCCCGGAGTGCGGGCCCGGGACGCCTACCCATGGTCCGCATCCGTTCGCCGTCGTTCCGTTACCGGAGCCGCCCGCCGGAAGGCCTGCTGCCGCAATTGCTGACAAACCTGCGGGGCCGGGAGGGGTTCGTAAGCTGGAATAACACGGAAAGCAGCTATGGACATTCCGGACTTCCGACCCTTTCTATCTTCTCTAAGTGTTCAGAATTGTCGGAGCAGTAATTGATCAGGTTGTCTTGGTATGAAGCAGAGTTGGCCTGCGGGGCGTTTGCGTAAGGGGAGAATTGTCCGCTCAAGGAACATGAGAGTTGCCTACAGTAACCAGAGGCCGGATCCTGCATCTCAGAGAAAGGACCTGGCATTCGAGGTCCCACAATCGCGAATCTGCCCTCAAAACTAATCAAGTCAAACCGACGTTCACCTGAAGCCTCTTGCGTTGCAGATTAATCTACAGCGGCTCTTTTCAGACACATAACCCAAGCCGCAAAACTAGAGGAGTCGAAAAACGGAGTGATCTGGAACTTGACAGCTCAATTGCTGACCAACTGAAAGCAAGAAGCAAGATGATAGATGTCATAAGCCTTACCTCCCAAATCGCCGGTTCCGATCGATACGCCCATCGGGGGCCTGTAAGCTCGACCGGGCGGCAGCTTTGCGCCGCGGTCCCCGGAACATTTTCCGTTCCCCGGGTGGGGGTTGGCCACGTGGCACTGCTGGAAGCCTTCCGCGACGGCGGGGTTGTCCGAGTTGCTGATGTTCCTGGCAGCGGGTGTAGCACCTGAAGATAAGGAAACAACATGTCTGCTTTTGATGTTCAGAGACGGTTCAAGTTTCAGTTTACTTTTGAATTTCGATGTCAAAGGATAGCGCACTGCTCTGAGGCTTCACGGCGAACCTACATTGAGCGGTCATTGGATGGGGCGTGCGTAGACGAGTCGCATGCAGCGGGCAGAAAGGGCTTAACTCGAAGATGAATCCAGAATACTCTGACACGGATTACAGGGCGGTATCGAGATGGGTCTTCGTGTCAGTTTTTCACTTGTACAGCAGATTCCTAAGGCTCGCATAACGTCGGGATGATAGGCTGAAAACTTTACCTGAGAAGTAATCTCCTTCGTAGCTGCTAGAGACTACTTACGACAACAATAGGAGTCATTGAGCTGCGCAAGCAGACGGAACGGACAATCGCAAGCTCATCTTGAGAAGCCTGTCTACTTACGAGATTGACCGATGTTAGATTTTCGTGAAAGGTCGCCCTTGGGCCTCAAAACCCAGGAGCCATTTCGCGGCACCGACACAGAAAGGTCCACTCACCGGTCACCACATGATGTGCCCCACAGCAATGCGCGGCTTCAGGCGCGTTGCGATAAACGCCGGCGGGCCGCTCTCCGTGCGCGTACGAGTGGGCATTCGGACCGTTGGCAACGTCCGGAGCCGCCAGCACGGTAGGAGACGTCTCTGAAGTGCCACAGTGGAGAGCAATCGGTTCAAGCCTACTGAGATTGCTAGCAGTGGGGACAGAGATGGATGTAAAGACAGCTACTCGTTTTTGGACGCTCTGACGGGAGATTGACACGGGGCGCGTGTAGGAGTGGCGGACAACGTCCGACACGTCAGCTCTCTGAGAAGTTTCAAAGCGTGACTGGAGGATACCGCGATCAAGCTCCTCCAAGACATTAGAGGAGCCAACAAGCTTCTACGCAGCCTCAGCAAACAGCATCCTGCTGAACATTCCTAAGCACTCTGCTCCCACTCTCTTTCAAACAGTCCGCTCGAAGCCCGTCCTCTGGAAAGCAGATAAAAGCGTGAGAGCGGAATCTCACCTGTGACGACAGGGCCGGGCACCGTCCGCTCCGCCACGTCCGCACCGTCCGACTGGTCGCCCGAAGCGTCCGTGGTGACGTCACCGTCGTCCGACTCCTCGTCGCTCTCAGCGCCGTCCGAAGATTCGTCGGACTCGTACTCACCGTCCGATTCCTCCGTCTCCGTGGCGCCGTCCGCAGCGTCCGCACCGGCCAAAGCGCTGGCGACGCTCTCTGGACCGTCCGATCTGTCCGCAGCCCCAACAGCGTCCGCTTTGGCGGGCGCCTTTGCGCCTGCCAGACCGCCAGCGTCGGTCTGGACTGGCGCCGTCACCCGGTGCGCCTTTCCGTCGTCCGACGCAATCGGCGCTGCGCGCACTCCCGGCTTCACACCAGCCCCCGCCGTCCCGTGTGGCAGGGTGTGAACAGGCTCCGGCCGAAGGCTGAGTGCCTGCATGTCGCGCACCAAGCTCTCCGCACTTGCAGCCGCGCCCGCGCCCCGTTCTCTTCCCGGAGGGATCCCTCTGGCTCTGGGGAACGGTTCCATGGGGGAGCCAGGCTTCGCTTCGTCTGCCGGATTTGTGTGGGCTGCCATGACCGGAACGGGGGGCCGGAACTGGCCGGCGTACGTGGGCGACGGACCTGGATGGCGGTCCTGGGCGTAATGGACCGCTCGGGGATCCACGTGGGCGGACCTTGGGGGGTCTGAGTAGTAATGACGCAGTTGGGGGGGCTGCTCACCCTGGAAAGTGGGGCCACCTTGCGGAATGCCGCGTTCTGCGACGGCACCCCGCGGTGAAGAGGCGGACTTTTTGAACTTACGGCCAAAATCGGACATAAGCTTCACAGGGTTCGGCACGGAGAATCTTTGCATCCTTTCCGGAGGCACCGCTGCCCCCGGGCCGCCCCTCTCATCCCACGGCTGCCCCCCGGGAAACACGTTGCTGTGCCCGGGGTACTGAATCATGGGCTCCGCCTGGCGGTGACCTTGGCCGGGGGAAAGAGGCGCCCGGATGTGTCCCGGCTCCGCGGGAGGCAACGACCGGGCATGTCGATGTTGTGGCTGGGGGCGCGACAGCGGGTACTGGTCGTAATACAGCTGGGGGGTGGGTTCCAACAGCGGCGCAGTGTGGGCGTGGGGGAGGAGCCCTTGGTGCAATGCCGCATGGTTCGCACCGCCGTGGTGGTACGGACCGCCTTGGGGGGCTGCTGCCTGGTACGTACCGCCTTGGGGAAGCGTTACCTGGTACGCAACACCTTGGGGGGCCGCTGTTCGATGAGCACCGCCCTGGTAAACTGCTGCCTGGTGTCCTCCTCCTTGGTGGCCCGCCCCCTGGTACGCACCGCCGTGTTGAACCGCTCCCTGGTACGCACCTCCTTGGTGGCCCGCTTCCTGGTACGCACCGCCCTGGTGAACCCCCGTCTGGTACGCACCGCCTGGATGAACCGCCTCCTGGTACGTACCACCTGGGTGGACCGCTCCATGGTTGGCACCGCCCTGGTGAACTGCTGTCTGGTACGGACCCCTTTGGACCGAAGCCACCTGGTACGGACCAACTTGGTGAACCGCTCCATGATCGGCACCACCCTGGTGGACTGGTCCTGGGTACAAACCGCCTGGCTGGAGAGTCCCCTGGTCCAGACCGCCCTGGTATTGGAGCGCAGTTCCCCGGAACGGAGGGGACTGCCCGAGGACACGAGCAGGCGCCCCATGGCCCTCGCGCACAGGAGCCCCACGCGGCAGCTCGTGGAAGGCGGTGTTGCTCTGGGGGGTGGCCGGAGGCAACGGATCGTACAAGTCTCCCTCGTGCCCGGTAAAGACGGCCTGGGCCGGGGAGAGGGATCCCCGGGAGTCCACCTGCTGGCTGTGCGACGCGCCGTTTGCTCCCAGCATGCTCCCAGCCTCTGCGGTCGCTAGCTCGGGTAGCTCCGGCAGCATCTCCTCCCACTCTGTGCTGCTGTCGAAACTTGGCAACGGGGACGTGCCCCAAGAGGCCCCATTCCGGTACTCAGAGGGGGTGTCTTCGCTGCCGAAGTGGAGCGGAGAAGAACCGCCGGACCGTCCGACAAGCACTGCACTGGAGGGCTGGTCAGAGATCCCCCCCGAGCTGCCGCGCACTCCACTCCCGCCGCCGAGGTGGATCAAAGTGCTCGTATCCGACTCCGTGCCGCGGGGACTGCTGCTGCTGGGGTCCGGAACGAAGCGCCCGCTGCCGCCGCCGAAAGTCCAGTCCCCGTCGTTGCCCATCTCCATAGGCTCCAGCCAAGGAATGACAGAGTTCAAGAGTGGGCTGGCTTCCGCAGGCGGGCGAGCCTCCCAGGGAGTCCCTCGGCGTTGCCGGCCGTCCAAACGGTTCCCCCTTGGCGCGAGAGAAGAACGCGCACCGACGCTGCCGGAGAGGGCCACGCTCTCCGGTGAGGTTGGGATGTTCTCACCCCCCCCCCCGCTTAAGTTTGGCGCCGGAAGCAGCGGCATCGGCGACCCTCCCCCCTGCTGACGCCCGTCCTTGAGCCCCGCCCGGCGAGATTCTTCTACCTCCGCTGGCGAGGCAACCCTCCTCTTGCTCTCGCTACCCCCCTCGTCCTCTTGCTCGTCTTCGGCTTGCTCCTCCTCTTCCTCCTCGTCTGATCCCTTCCCAGACTTCTTCCTCTTGTGCTTCTTCGGAACTTCTTTCCAGATCTTGTCCGGACCC
>DF237893.1:0-22369 GCA_000708835.1 Klebsormidium nitens | reverse complement strand
TCGCGTACCCATTGAATGGGTGAGCGTCGTTTAGATCTGTGGATTTGAGTGGTTAGACTTAACCATAGCCCAAACGTCACAACAACATACTATCGGAGTGGTCGATTTTACCAGATTGCTTGAATCTAACCTCTAAGTCTGTAATCAATAAAGGCCTATAACGAGGAGAAGGGACCAGCTCTTCATTTCTGAACGACCGGGTAAGGATTCAACGGCATAGTTTTTGGTGGATTTCAAGACAAGGAAATCAAGAGATTGCAACGATCCGAATCATATACAGCGGTGAGATCTAGCCATCTTCGAACGCATCTGTCCGGGCGGAGCTAAGCGCCACACCGAAACATCAGCTGAAGAAACGGGGACCAATCCTTCATAGTGGAGTGAAGCTGGAGTCAGGAGCATCGAAGCACAACCACGTGCCGCATAAAAGCATGTTTCAGATTGTGGCTGTAAGAGCATTCACCATGCCAAAGCCAGCTCTACAGGTGCTTCTAGCATCACCAGGAAACATGCCATCTTACCCTGCACACAATTGTCTTCTCCAATTTCATGAAGCTCGTCAGAGCTTGCCTCCCTCCCAGTCCACCCAGCCCTTTTGCTTTGAGGGGGCTCGCAATTGCGCAGCTGATGGCCGCAGCCTTCCCTGATGGCTCGAACCGTTGCGGGCGGACGCTGCAGCTAGAAGCCGCCATGTTCCAAACCACAGTTCTGACTCTGTTCGAAAGCCGTTGCAGAATCAGAAGCGAATAATCTTTCGAAGCACAATCCTAGCCTGGAAATGCACCGACTTTCTACGTCTCAAAAGAAGCTCAGATCATTTGCTTTAGCTAGCTTCAAGCTTGTGGCGGCTCTCCGTGTTCCTCGAAACTATTCCATCTGCACAGATTCCGTTGAAGCACGTTGCTGCCGTGCAAGCATGCCATGCAAAGCCCAACATAGCTAAGGTAGAAATGTCCGGCATGCATTTACTGGAATCAGCAACACCTCTTTGTTCCTAGCGCGCAGGGCCGGTTCTTGACCCGTCAAAGACTCAAAGTGCGGATGTGGTCTGGATTCTTTATGCAATTTACTGATCTATGCAGGCTGACGGTTTCGATCACGGAATGCGAAACACAAGAACCGCTTGTGCATTCGTGTGCGAAGCTGACTCACAGCACGGGTTGGCACCCACGGACCGGAACGACTCCGGTTCGGCTCCGGTTCCTGCCTCAAAGCCGATCCCGACTTTGCAACCGGGACCCAGCTCCGGTTTGACAGCGAACCGGTTCCGCTTCACAGACTTGCGCCTTTTCAGAGTCCGGTTTGCGCAAACCATACTCTTGCTACGCCCGGTTCGTGAGCATGGGCCTCGACCCGGAGTAGATTCAAGCAAACCGCGCTTGAAAACGACAGGGACCAGGTAAAAGTTGCGCAATTGGCTTTGCAGAAGTAGGTCCTGGACCCGCACAAGTCAAAAGCAAGATGTTCTCAAGAAATTACAGGCCTGGTTTTAACGCACCACCTACTCTTGGAATTGGCAACATCGATTGTGGTATAGTCAGGATGCATCTTATAGGTCTACTCCCTATCCGTCGGTGAGCTCCAGCTATTTTTGCTGCTGATTGCTGATAACGCTAACTCGAGGCTTCCTGGGACGACCTCCGAACAACTGTAAAGTTCGTGGAACTTGCAAGGGACGTGCATGAGGTCGGCTCTTCGCTCGGGGCCGGGAAAGAAGTCAACCGCTGCAAGAAGGAGAAGTGGGAATTACATACTCGATCAGAGTAGGTGAAGATGGAAAAAAAAAGAGACGCAGACGCAAACGTACAGATCCTCGTAGTGCTTCGACGTTGTTTCGTGTCAGAATGGCGGCCTTTTTCAAAGTACAAAATTTTCCCAAAAAAGTAGACGGTTGAACAGGACGTCAGAAGTAGACCCAGAGTCGATCTAGGGCGGTAGCACGGTTAGGTCCGCTAGAATCTGTTTTCAGAACAGTTGTTGAAGTTTGAAGCACCATAACTTGAGCAATTCTTGGCTAAAAGTAGTGAAACAAAGTTCAAATGTGTACTACGAAAATCGAACTTGTGACTTCCCGCACCGGACCGGGCCCATGCTGACGTCATTACCGGGCGCTGCGAAGACTGCCCTGATGGTCCAATTCCAGAGCGTCTTTTTCCAGAAATACATGCATATAATTGCCAATAACTTTCTCGTTACTTGGCCGTTTGTCCGGAAATTGGGCTCTTTTGGAAGGCTACGATCAGTCTTGCAATGTTGACCGCTCCCAAATAAATTCCATCGACGACGTCACCGGAAACGCCGTCATAAAGTTGTGCCTCTGGCAATTTAAACATGTACCCAATTGCACCAATTTCATAACCGGGCAAAACCCATTTTGATCCATCTTAGATGTTGTGGGGGTCCCCAAGGGGTGCCCCGAGTTCTCCCATACCTCAGATTTCAAAAGTACCCAAGAAATCGTGAGTAACCGGGGGTGCCCTAAGCACCATTTTTATCTCAGTTAATTTTGAAAACCTTGGAATTTGTGTTTCGACCTGGACACTTCAAACTCAAAATCCGAACAGCTAGGCTGGTCGGTCTGGTTATGAGCAATTTTTATAGCCCTCATATGCATTTTTTGGATAAGTATCGGCTGACTTATGAAAGGTGCCCTCCGTGAAAACGTCCATATTTCACCGCGCACAGTGAGAACTGCGGAATTTAAATTGAATTTACGGTTAAATCGCCCGTAGCGCGACCGTAGAAAATTGGTATCGAACTTTCGATATCGAATTGCCGTGTTCCGGATCGCCGAAAAATGGCCGACCTAACCGTGCTACCGCCCTCAGATAGGCTGGTTTGCAAGGTTCCTAAACCGGGCAGGGCTAACGGAACGAAAGAAGCTAGTTCTGTTGACATGCTGATCCCATGCGAAATCTGGAGGAATACAGAGTAACACCAGATAAGACGCACGCTTCGATTCAATCGACCTCGACACTTCTGACGGAAAACCGGAGCAAGTGATGGACACTTTGCACGGAGCGCATGCTTCGCTTCACGTACCAGGATACACGTAAGTTCCTTCCAAGTCTATTTTCAAACCAATTTGAAGCATACATCATAGGACTAGCTATAATGTATCTAAACTCTTTTAGAAATGTACTCACCAATTAGGCAGAGCCACATGGCACTATGAGACGTTAGAAGCGCGCCCCGCATCTCGGCCAATGGCGCATTCGGGCACACGCGCTATGTGTCCAGTTTCACAGCGCCACCAGATCACATGGCCCACACGGTGCGCATCCGGGTGTACGTTACCGAAAGGTTTTGAGAAGCATGTCGTTCCTGCAATTGTGAAGTTGAATGGATAAAAAGGACCGTTGGGAAGCTTCGAAGGATTCAATCGTGGAATAGAAACAGTCCATTTTGCCATTCCTTCTTGCGTGATATTTTCAGTAACCTTCTGGAGCGACGACCACAACATGCCCCATACAGGAAGGTACGAGCAAGCGCGATGCGACTCTGCATGATTCTTCGACAAAGCACGGGGCAGAATTGGCCCGAAAAGATGACCGACGGAGTTGTCAGCATGTTCAAACCTGAATCGCGATTCAGAAGTTCCGACATGGGCTTCAGAATTTGGATGGTACGGAGTCAGGTTGCCAACAAAATCTTTCAGGCTGTGGGTGAAATGAGGACATTGAAAATTTACCTCCGACGGAATTGAGGGCAGATAATGGATTTCCGAAAGAAGAAGATAATTGTATTTGGCCTCGTGGCCTCAGAACTTAGAAATACCCAAAGTCTGCTTATCACAGACGGTGGATCGCAGATTCCAAAGGGCAGCGTGACAAATACATCAGTCAAAAACTCTCAATCCAGAGTATACATCTCTCCTCAAGTCCATGTAGCAACTTACAGTGTACTTACATGTACAGCGCAAATCGATCGGACCTCGCGGTCGCCTCGTTCCTTCCAGCACCGTCCGACTTGCGCTTGTTGGTGCCCCGAACCTGGCCGCCGCCGCATAACCCGCGCTCCCCCCCCCTTAAATCGCGGATCTCTAATTTAATCGGTCACAAACGTTAACTTCGTCATCTGACGCCTTTCCGGGCGACGTTCCGTCGGAAGTAGAGACAACAGTACGCGGGTTAGCGCTCTCCAAAAGGGCGGCCTTGTAAACCGGATTGACCCTCTACCCTGCAGGTCTGCCTTAACCCGGACTTGAGACGTGGTTAGCGAGCTCCCCTGGCTTGGTCTGCCTAAACTGCAGCCCAAGATGAGAAGCGACTCCGGCCGGATTCGCAAACGATGCTTCGGCTGCTCAAAACAACCCGGGGACTTGGTACCGTGCATCTACATCCACCCCGGTTGAAGTGGCTCAAGCGTTCCATTCCCCCACTTGACTCCCTTGCTCGCTAAAACCGTCGGTACGCGCATTTTTATTACAGATTGTCCAGAACCGACGGCGGCAGAGGGGGGTCCCCCGCGGCTTTCGCTGGTGGACTGATTGCACGCATTACGTCAGCACTCCAGCCCCACGTGCGCCCTAGCAATCCCTCGCACCCGCGTGACTGGCTGCTTCCAAACCCTGCTACGAAGGTTTCCGCGAGCTTTTGTTGATTTTCGGGTCGCCAGACAACGGTGACGTTATCCAAGGGATTTTGCGCAAAGGTGACGGCAGCTTGGCGGCAGGAGGCGGTTGGACGTCAGCAGCGCGGCCGCGGCGTGAGCGGCCACGAGGTTTGACATAGGTCGCGACTTGCAGATACGAGGCAGCGCCGAGCGCGCCGCTGGGCGGTTTCTCCGCCGGTAGATGCTCACTGCAGAGGTGACATCAATATGAGCGATGGGTCAATTTTATGTAGCTGCTGGAGCAGGAAGCCGCATGTCGGTTTGGAGGGGGGAGGGTTTTGGTGAGGCTAGAGACGGCCGGAGCAATGTGGCCGGTTGTGTAAGGGTGCTAAGGCCAAAATTCCGCTAGGAGAAGAGGAGTGACATCTAGAACGAGGCGCAGAGAACGCGTTCAAAGAGTTCGCCGAAATCCGGCAGTCTCAAGTTTATCGTAGGCACCGATCTCCAAAACAGCCAAACAGGTATTTAGAAGAGCTTGAATGGGCTGATGCTGAAGAACTCAAATGCGCTCTTTCTTTTCTTCTTTTTTGCATTCAACCCTGAAGTCTGGTTTTGGTTTCCTAAAGTCCATTAGAGTGGACAGGTTTTAAAAGTATGGATGATCACAGAACGAAGACGTACATACAGATACACGTGCGTCGCCAAGTTCCAATATCCCCACATTGAGCAGGCATTTGACGAAACATAATGAAATCACAGTTCGTAAGATAAGAGAGCCGCCATTAATCGACGCCCACCAGCATGTGCCTTGCCAGGAGGCCCTGCTCTGATGCGGCCCCGCAACAGCAGCGGCTCGTCGCCAGCCTTCGCGCCGGGCGCCTCGCAACAAAACAAAGTATGACCATCTGGGATAAGTTCGGGGCTCCCGGAACGTAGACCAAGCTAAGTGTAAGAAGAGAAAAGGAGCAACGCAGTTTTATGGTCACAGATTGTGAGGCGACAACTCGTCAATGCAGGTCCAGCTCCTCTGAGACACGCAACACTATCCAGCCGAAGATTGTCCGTTTCGTTTCCGCCGCGTTCCGCCGCACGGAAATACTCGACAGACTCGTGATACGACTACAATAATGAGCGCATAAATGCTCAAATAGGGAACTTTGAAAAGACACGTCGCAGTGTCGAGGTTGAACAGTCGGCCAGATCCGGAACGTCGAAACCTTGTACTAATTCTAATTAGACGAAGAGCCAAATTCACGCAGTGAAGAGCGTGCAATCAGGTGCTTAAGGCCGACATGGCTAGCATGATGGACAACGACTGCAATCAGACCATTTACTGAGAGCTACTGGAGGGCCAAAAGATGTCCTGTTGACTTTTGAATCAGCTGCCACTAGCTTTAACTGCAATCTCCGCAGCGTTCCTGCTTGGATATTCTGCAATAAGGACACCGTATGAGATTGTTGCGTGAAATCCAATCTTCTTTCCTCACCCTTGCAAGCTAGGCGCCCCCGCCCCGCACGCGTGCCCGTTTGCTTGCTGCTCGCCAGGTCCACCAGGTGCAGCCGCTCGCAGCACACGCCACCGCCGCCCTCGGTGCTTCCTGGCACCGTCATGATGACGTCAGTGAGGGAGCACGAGGAGCGAGCGTTTCTGCCGCTCGTACCTCAATACGGGAGCGCAGCCGACGGTGAGGAGCGCCTAGGGCTTGAGAACGTCCGAAACGGGAATGAGTGTCGCTTGTTCCTTTGAGTCTCGTCGGCGATGGCCTGATTGCGTTGCTTTTCACGCAAACCTGCGGACGAAAAGGGCTGAATACTCGTCAAGCTTCGACAGGAAGACATTTGAATCGCTGAGCATGACCACGGCGATGACACACCTGGTCTTCTTTGGCCAGAATCTCGAGGACCACAGGGGACTTGCTCTAAGAGGATAATGTCTCTGAGAGCCTCAGATAGGTCGTCGTTTGATCATTCAAAACGGCAATCCTTCCAAAGCTGGCCTTTTGCTCTCAAAGAGTTATACGAAGGGCGCCGGAAGGCGACTGCAGGATTGTCGAAGGTGTCCATTCAAAGGGGGAAAATCACATCAAACGACTTTTCGGACCGGAAACATGAACTCGACTTGAACATGAGAACATGAACTCGTTTTCTAGCCGCTGATCTGGTAAGGCACAATGGCTTTCTCTTGGAGCAGCACCTGGACAAACTCAACACTTGGCTTGAAGGCCAGCAAAGTGCCCGGTCGCAAGGGCCCTACAAGCCGGGCGTATGTGACCATAACAAAAAGCTGCCAGACTGAGACTAGAGCCCTGAGGAACGGAGCTGGAAACTGTCCCGCCTTCACAGCCTACCGCTCAAAGAACAAAGCGCAAGATGCTGATCTACCAAACAGCTAAAAGTCGAGAAAGTTTTCCATCGTGAGATTCTCAAATATAGGCGCGCGAAAGTGCGATCGAAGTTCGGAACTAGATACTTGGGCATCTCATCAAACGTATCAGCAAAGCAAAGGTTGCAATCTGTATGCCAACGAGGCTGGTTGATGTCAATCGAGTGACAATCAACACATACAAGACTGCTGCGATTCGATTATACCGTCTGAAGCAACAGTAAAGTTGTTTTCGCAACGAGTGGAAACATTACTCCTGACGAGTTCCGCCAAGAACCAAGGGCCAGAGAATGTGCCCACCTCAGCTCCGGCCTTGGCGTCTTGAGGATGCCTTGGTTTGTATCAAGGTGCGTAACAACGAGCTCGCCGGGGAAGGCCCCACTGCTTCTACCCAACCAAGTGCCCGCATTAGAGGAGGGTTATGAGTCCAGCTCTTCTAATCACCAGCGTCGCCACTCCGCTCCAGGACCCCTATTCGAGCACCGTCCCTTGGCTGCAACAGGACAGGGGAGAAGTCTTAGTCAGCACAGAATAGGAAACTTAGACTACAAGAAACAAAACAAAACTGAGGAGAATTCTGTTTGGAGACATGCGCAAATCTAGGCATTCAACAATTAATGAAATCCTTTGAACACTGATGAATGCAATGTAATGTGAGATGAATCTCTGAGGGCACTGCAAAAGGTCAGAGCAAATTTTCAAAAGTATCGAACGCACCAAACCAATGCAATTGCCATTAGTGCAATGTAGCTGAAAATCTTAAGCAAAGAAGGCGGCCTGAGATGAGGCTGGCAAATCTGAGCTCTTTTAACAGATGCGAAGTGGCCTCCTTAGGTCTGAAAGCTGGTACACATCCTTTGATGGAGGTTGTTTTCAGGCAATTGCTGAGGAGAAGTGGTTCCCTCATAAGCAGAAATAAGACATGCCACCTCATCAAGACAATTGTGAAAGTGCCCTCGGATTTGCAAGGGCAAAACTTACCCGTGGGAAATATCAAATGCACCATGATGAAATGCACCATGATGAAACAATATGTTTCACAAAGAGAGTCAAATACGCATGTGAAAGACTTGGACAGTAGCTCCAAACATATGACATGCTTTCTTTAACCAGACTCTTTGACCTTCTTGGCCCCTGTGATTTGAGTGAGACATTACATCTGACAAGCTCTTTTAAGTAGGAATTTGACTATGATCCATAGATTTCAATTAGCCAGTGCTTACTTGAGACCTAGCTTTTGGTACTGAACAACAAGGCGTCAGTCATCCATAAGAAAAACTCTGTTCAGAGCCTGAAGCTGGAAGGCAAATACTGACTTGAGACACAGTCGCCTCAATCACTGTTTGGTTGGCAAGGGTGGTCTTCACTGGTGCAGCACCTGCACCAGCATTAATTTCATGTAGCATCGCACGCTGCCACTGATCAGATGGCATGATATTCTAGGTGCAAGTACCTTAGATGCTGAAAAGATGAAGCAGATCCCAATGAAGATTGCGAGCAATGCCATAAAGATGTGAAGGACTCACCTCAGCATGCATCTAAAGAGACCCGCCTCGTTGCCTGCTGCACGTTGATCACCTGATCTTCTGGAACCTCACTGATAACCACTGCTCATAGCTTGCGCCGGTGTGGTTGATCTCCAAGTTGGAGTCAACACCGTGCCGCATGCATTCTCTGCTTCTAACACGCCTAACAAAGCTATCACGAAATGCTGAGCAATCTATCATTGAAATAACTTCTCAGCCGGCAAGCTTTGAGGCTCAGTAGCTGTCTTTGCCCCACATCTTTAAGTGCAAGCTGTAAAATTACTCAGAGGTGCAAGTGCGCAGTACAGAAGTGAGAGTGCAAGGGCGCACCAAGAAGCAAGATTGTTTCAGAGCCTCAGAGAGCTTTGATTGAACAGATGACTTCTGAAGTCAAATGCTTTCTGCCTTTGGATTGTAGTAAGGATCTGTGCACCTTAAACCAACAAACAACGGTCGAGCTGGTGGCCTGGGCTGGTGGATTAGGGTTGGACACTTCAGGTAACCCATTGGGTCGCCCAAACCCACAGCGTTACTTCCAATTCAGCTGTAATTTCAAGGGCGTCAAACAGTTGTTCCTAGCAGCTAGGGGACCGTAACGATCATTCCAGTCAGCATCATAACCAAGTCTGAAATGTGTGCTTCACGAAACAGGACGGGTCTCCGAAACCTGCCGGGTGACGTGTCCCGGCTTCAGAACCGTCGATAAAGTTTCATCGACTTTTTGGTATGTGCGCGTGTCTCAGTAGCTAGGAAGGTAGTTGAACTTCGGGGGCAAGTTTCATATGTTGCAACCGAAGGAGAGCTTTAGTATAATGCGAGTTCGCTACAGATCATAAGATATAAGATTCGTCAATTGAGCCGATCACGGCTTCGAACCGAACTTAAAAACATTAAACATTACATGGATACAAGGTACAACTCATCATTATTATACTATTGTAGCTAGTGGAGTCATGCTCGATCGAGTACGTCTAGAGCTCTACGACGATCTCGTTGAGTTATTGGAGCTTTTGATTGAAGTTGGTATATGTTGGTAATTGCTTATGTACGGTATAGTTGACAATTCGAAGCTATGGTTTTTGAGCACCATCATGTTGTCATGAGCCACTTTGAGAAGACGGGGCATGAAAGGAGCATGAACGGGTGCTCAGTGTGCCATCTAGCTCGTTGTTCCATCCAACTAGCAGTCTCGAAAACATCGTATACCGTACATGATGCACTTTGGTTCAATACTGTCATTGTTGTCTTACCTTGAACAAAGCTTCGTATGCATATAGTATGCATGGGCCGCGCTTGTATCCACACTGCGTATACCGCGCTACATGAGATAGTCCGTTGGATCTCAGTGCCATGAATTGAACCGCCATGCTTGGTTTGCAATGGTTCGGTTCATGCCAGCATTTGGCTCATTCGCCTTCGGCTGGCCAGGTGAAAGGCAGCCGCACGGTATTGCGCGCGCTGGCCGAACATTGCTGAGTGCCAGAAAAATACTGTTGATCAAAGCTTCCGTTGGTATTTTGTGGCCAACAATCCAAGTGCGATGCATTAAGACACTGGTTCACTAGCAAAGGAGGAAGTATTCTTGGCGGACACCCATTGCCTGGGTAGATTACACGACTAAAACGAGAAGGCAAGCTAATGCCAGAGTCTTTGGGTGAATATGAGCTGTACAGGAGATGCATAAGTCCGCCCACAGTGACTTTTCCTGCTGACGGAGGCAGCTTGAAGATGGACAAGCGACTGTTGTTGCGAAAGATCGCTGCTTAAAAGATGAACCAGCGGCGACTTTTGTTGCGAAAGATCACTGCTTAAAAGATGAACCAGCGGCGCCTTCTCCTCTGCAAAACAATACCAACCCGGTTTTAAAAACGCTTTGACGGCGTGATGATGAACATGTCCTTGCACCACTTCCTCCAACATGAGCAGAACATGGTTGGCTCATCAAGGGCGCGTGTGCTGCAATGTCGACGACCTTTGCTATATGCAGAATTGGCAGAAACAGTGGGCCAAAGTCTCAAACATGAGTTGCCATCAGACCCTCTATTTGTGGCTCACTAAGGAATCGACAAAGGACAAGGTCATTTGACTTTCCTCCTTGAACCTCGGGAATCAACTACGCAACACACAACAACTCCTTAAGTCGCCAATGACTTTTATTAACGTCAAGGTGACAAAACTCGTCAACACATGTACACTTAAAACGAGCCAGAACGAATCTTGGTAAGGCGGAAATGAGCGGCCTCGTCGCCGCTGACCTCGCCGCTGAGGGCCTGACCAAGAGGCCCACCGGGGATCTTCAAGGCTGAAGTCAGCAAAGCCTAACCTGTCAGAATGCAACTCAGTCACTGATGTTGTGGGTAGACCCACAACACCAGAGGTCAGACCTGACCTCTGCCAATGTAAAGCTACTCTAAGCACTTACCTGTTCAACCAGCCTTGAGATTTTCTCCAGGTTTGCCAGGACCTTGCTTAGACCCTCCATCGCTTCCTTCGTGTCTAGCTTCACCGTATGTTCCCCTGTACATTATGTCCAATCGCATCTCAGGACAAACACAGAGAACGCTCAGTTTTCCATCAACACACACTCAACAATATCTTGGATGGAAAATCAGAGGAAACTTGAAGTGGCCCTCGACACAACAGGGGTCGAAAGATGGACTTCCAGAGTTTGAAACTTACACTAATCTAAATGGACTCGATTGGGAATACATTCCAACAATCCTACTGAGAAAGCCGAATTAGTGATGCTGTTTCCCACCAAATCCAATGCCCTCTATTCGCACTTGGAAGAAGGATTTTAGGCTGATTCTAAAGGTTTGCTCCAGGGCTTCTGCCATCCAAAGACCAAGTAGGATTCAGTTAACTTTTCAAGTTTCCCTTTCCAACAGCACATACTTACCATCACCTTGGACTACATTGAAGAACGGCGCACCATCACACAGGGTCCCTCAAAAAGGCAGAATGGGGCCAGCGATATGGCGTCTGTGTCCTTTAGACATGTCGTACACTGACGTAGGCAAGTAGCTTGCGAGCAAACAAGCAACAGTGACAGAGAAGGTAGTTGAGAAAGGCAAATCACCATGGATATACTCGTACGATCCTGCAGACACCTTGTCGTCGTTGCTGAAAGCGAGGCTGTCTGAGGCCCTTAGCAGCAGTCCAGGCCCGTATACACTTTCAAGCTGCTGTTGCATGACCTTGGCAGGCAGATCGACAGGAAAGCGCAGCAAGCACGTCCCCACGTTCACCTCTGCCACCTGATGAGACACTCAAACAGCGTGACGCAGAAGAATGTCAAAAGAAGGTTGATTTTGGAACGTTGATCAGACGAGCACTTTGGGTTTTCAAGTCAAGAGACAAGGCACTGGTTGAGCACACAATCTAGGGAGCATTCTCATATATTTTCACAAGAGATGATGGCCTGGTTCCTGGCTGCATCTAACAAAACGACACCACCAATCTCTGACCAAAGTTGAACAGCAAACGGGAGCGCCACGGCAAGCTTCAAGTTCGCTGAGGATCAAGCAAAGAAGTCAGTCCTTCACCTCTGCTTTCCTCGCCGACGCTTCTCCTTCCCGACTGGTGCCCCTTTGACTTTCCCTCACATCCAGCTGCCCCTTCCTATAGTAAAGGAAAGAGGCCTAAGATTTGGGCCTCAGCACCTGGCACCAGAACTATGAATAACCTTTAAGAGAATGAAAGCACTGACCAAGGATGCAAGCACGCGTCTTCTGCAGACCAGAATAGATCAGAGTAAATTACCTAGAAAGACATACAACCTTAAGGAGCCGACAATAAATCTTCTCTATGGCTCTGCATGCCGGCTTTCCAGGCCCTTCGTTTGGACGATGCATGATTTATCATGCAGAAAGTAACAAACAGCTAGTTGGTGCTCCAATCTGAACGCAAGAGGCCATCTCTTTCAATACTACCATAGCTGTCGAAATGCAAAGCTGACGAACGAACCTGACATGGTTTGCAGTTGCCTGAGCAGACCTACTGGATGTATGATTGCACTGCAACCTCTGGAACGTGCTGAAAGCTGGTTGTACCAGCAAGTTATGAGAGAGTGGCTTTGCAATAGCCATATGCACTCTGCTCGTCGATGACTCATTGGCATCGTATTGAAAGGACAGAAGGACTTTATTTGTTGAGCCAACAGTACGACCCAACGTTGCGGCAGCCATTGAGGCCCTTTGCTTAGCAATTCAGAAGCTGGAAGGACGGCCCTGCGCCCAGCCTGCGCCTCTAGGCTGTTACTTTAAGTTCAAGTTTTCTCATGGGGCGCAAGCTTTTGGCACTGCAGAAATGGCTCAGATGCACTTTGCGAGTGTTCCTAGTATTGAAATCTGACGCCAAGGCTGCCTCCACACTGGGGGATACTTGGGGATACTCGAGTACCCGGCTACTTCTCAAGTTTCTCCAAGGAGCCGGGAGCTCATCCGCAGAATGCGGGAGATGAAGTAGCCGCTTCCATACCGGGGGCTACTTTGGACATCGGCTAGTTCCGCCGGTCGCTCTCCGCGTGCCACGTTGACTAAAAGATTCGCGCAATTATTCAAGAAACCGGACTGTCAGTGTTCACACGCGTCCGATTCGACAACTCGACCGTTCTAGTCAAATCTGATTGGCCGATCGCCGAGTAGCCGCCGGCCGGCCGAGTAGCCTACTTCTCGAAGGATACTTGCCGGGCTACTCGTCCACACGTGAGAAGGAGAAGTAGCAGCTGAACATCGCGGAACGCAAAGTAGCCGGGTGAAGTATCCCGCAGTCTGGACGGGCTACTTGCCCGGGATACTCCAGAGGGGGGTACTCGACGACCCAAGTATCCGGCAGTGTGGAGGCAGCCCAATGGCATCGAGGGTGCCGTCACTTTGAAGTGGCACCCCCTTAGGTATTCTGGGGGGGGGGGCGGCTTGGTTCGGATCAGCCAAGCAAAGGTAGGGAGGGGGGGGGCGGCGCTTGAGGCCTTTTGCTTGGGGCGGAGCCCCAGCCAGGTTTCAAGAGAGAAGCATGCATTTTCATGCACAGTTACCCTTATTTTGTTAAACGTTCCGACTTTTCAGCCCGAGAACAAAAAAAAGAAGCACTTTTCAGCACCAAAATCGGGCCGGATTCATGTATATGATGGTGCTTTTTAACCAAAGAATTGCCCGGTTGGTAGCGCACCGGACTGGGACCTTGACCTTGCCAGTGATGACAAGGCCGGGGAGGGGGGGGGCCTTGAGACACTTTTTGGCAAAGTGCCTCCAAAATACCTAACCGGGTGCCACTACAAAGTGACGGTACCCCTTGAAAAGGTACCTATGTCATGCACATGTCGATCAGGCAGAAGCCTTCATCATTCATGCAGAGCCCCTTCAGAGAAAACTTTCCAGTTTCAACCCCAGCCATGCTGAAAAAGAATCCAAGAGCGTTGAATTGGTTTGAATTTGACAAAGAAACAGAAGAGAACTTTAAGACGTGTGCTTCAGATTTCTGATGCGCAATGTCTCTCGCAGCCGTGTCTGACGCAAAACGCAAGCGCCTTGCTGCTTTAGAAGAACGGCAAGCCAAGTCGACGATCTGCAAGGAAGGTTTTCAAATCCAGGAATCGTCCCCAAGTAGAAGACTGATATCAGACAAAATATCAAAAGGTTGGTGTTCAATCAATATTTGTTTATGCTAACCACGTTTGAGATGCATAGAAAGTGTCTGCAAGGTGGTGTTGCAGATGGTGCTGCTTTTGGAATCAAAGACACACTTTGCCATCTACTAATGGGCAATGAAACCTTGCAGGAACATTGCGGATGACTTGCAAGGATACTCAGACAGCACTGGTTTGCCGGAAAGGCTGCGACGTTGTGCTTGGATACTGGTCGTTGAGTTGATACAGCATGTGCCATGAGTTTAAACATGCTCTTTAAATGAGTTGCATCTACTTGACCCACAGAAATATGTTGACAGATTTTGAGATGCAGTTTTCCACGTCACCTGAATACAGTGCTTGTATGTTGCAGGTGAACTACATGTAGCTGGTCTTCCAGGCTCACTGAGAGATTCCCTTGTTGAAGTGCGATCTCTGGTGAGACTTGGGAATGTGTTTTCAGCTACACAAGGGTTGTGCCATTTTATCAAATATGATTCTCCTGATTCCTGACAAGCAGGCTCTTGCAAAAGTACTCATAACTGGGACAGTTTCAAGCGTTGTTTACAGGTTATGATGCACCTTTCTTGTCGCAGGCACAGAACAAATTGATTCAAGCTGATGGATTGTTTGCTTTGCAGGTTGATGATCCATCCTCCTTCATTGAATCATTCCTAACAAATCTTCTACTGGGGGATGTCACCAGACCCGACGAGATAATCAGTACTCGAGTCAAGGACAAGATTGTTCTCCTAGACAATCCCGCACTTGGCAAAAGCAGGAGGGACCGAGATGCACAAAGCCGGACGGTCCGATGTCTGAAGCACATGAGCCTAAGGGAGCACCGGCGAAATGGGACATTCAAGATCCCACCCGAGCTCCAACGGTGAGCTCCAAACTTTGAGATCGAGCTGTTGTAAGGTCATAGTACGATACTTAAGCCCCGTTCTTGTTTCTCTACCAACAAGGCTCCTGATTTGTGTGCCAGCCTGCCAAGCCATCAGTCGACTCTGCCAAGAACCTCAGTGCACATGGACCCCCGATCACTGGCCCCTTTACCCAACTAGGAATAGACTCTGACTTGAGAAGCATGGTTGCTGTTGGCGTCAGCTGCCAAATCTGGCCGACTAGGCAACCCTGACTTCGACTTGGGTAATGTCTTGTCGGCCGGACAAGTGTCCTGTGCCATGGAGGAGATCTGGTTCTGCCGAGTTGAGGTACCAGCAACGGCACTAACTTGTGATGTCCCTCACAATCTTTTTGCCCTGGTTTAGATTTTAAGAGATTGGTCATCCATCTTTTTCTGGCACTGAAAACTCGCTGATCCTGATGGATCTGGCTTCCCTGTAACAACACCCGTTCATTTGTATGTCACTTCCGTAACGACTTGCTTGAGAGGTCCTTCCCAACCGCGCTCATGTGTGTTGTCGTCATTTTGACTGAATTGCTAACTCGGACGGCTCCTCTAAATGCAGATTTGAACTGTACGAGCCTTTACAGGCTATCTGGCAGGAGTACATCCTGAAGCTAACGCAAGGATGCGGGTGAGCACTCAACTGCAATCTGATAGTCCCTTCAACCAACTTGAAGTTGCCTGGAAACCGTCAGGTTTGCGGGGCAGATGAGAAAGGCTCAGATCAGCGAAGCAGCTATGCTGGCAGCGCTTATCCTGCAGACAGGAGACCGAGTACTGGCAAACTTTCAAGTTCGCCTTTGCCTGCTGCAGGCACTACCTCGTGGTCTTTTTCCTGACCAGCTAAGGTCGGAGGGTTGGCAAAGCATTCGGAGCTCAAAAAGTTCAATTTTGATATGCTGCGTTTCAAGTACTTCGTCAGCTCAGTCAGGCTTTTGAGAGATCAGGAGTCGGCCGTTTCTCTCGAGAGGCTGTCGAAACTCCATATCATTTGCAATCACTTTTTCCACTCATAATCTGGATCCAGCCGAAGCAGAGCTGGCAGAGTCAGAGAGCCGTTTTGTGCGACCAGGTCAGGTGAAAGCCTTGAAACATATCCAGCATTTTCCCGTTTCATCGTCGTCCCTCAAGATTTTGCGAACAAATGCTTTGAGGTGAGGGCTCCAGGGAAGCTGACGTGGCATCTATTGTCCTTTGCAGCGGCCAGGCACTCATGTCCCGCCTGCTCACAGCCGACTACCATGGTGCGTTCCTGTCCGGTAAGTCGCGCAGCCGTTGTATCTAAAACTTGAGTCCTTTTGTGCCGCTTGCTCTTGGATGAAGTCGTTATCGAAAGTAACGAAAGTAGTGCTTGTGGCAATAGCGCTCAATCCGTGTTATACTTGATGTTGGAACCTGCAGAGTCACGGAGAGCGTCCATCAGACTTCCGCATTGTTCTCTGCTCCGGAGATGAGGCTCGCATCTTTGTCAAAGTAAAGCGCAAACTCGTGGTGAGGCGAGTCAGCCGTCTGGCAGGAAGACTTTAGCTGCGCACTAATGTTGTGCTGTCCATATCTTAACAGTCAGCGCGTCCAAGGATCCGACGTACATTGGAACTGAGGGCCTGATCGTGCGGGAGACGCAAAACACGTTCCAGATGGTAACGACCCAGAATCGTCTGCAAGGTGAGCGTTGCCATCAATCCGCCTGCCTTAGCTGATTTTTGTTGCCGGAAAATAGCCAAGAGCGTGCGGAAGAAAAAGAACGAGAAAGGTTCTGAAAATCATCTTTGCAAAGATCCGCATTGCCGTTCTTGAGACACTCGAGGCTCGTTCTCAAAACAGAACGGCTTCAGAAAAGCTCAAGGGCGTGGTTTGGCTGAGGCGTCCTTCTGTTGATTTCAGTTACGCTCCCTTGAGCACGATGTAGGCAGTGAGAAACAATCACATTGATCACCAAGAGAACAATGACTGCATCAATACCCGGAGCATGATGTGTCAAGTTTCGGTGATCCACCCGCCGCTGATTATTAGGCTTGCTCTGGTTGGCTCTTTGACGCATGCTGTTGCCGTCAGCTCAATCCAATCCCTTTTCCTTCTTTTCCTGTTCTTTCCGAATGCCTACCGACGAAGATTGTTTCTTTATGCAGTGGTCCCTAAGCGAGGGTCCATCTTCCAGATGAAGCTGGGGAACAATTTAGTGAGCCTGTTTGGTAATCAGATTGTGGAAGAAAGGGAGTTCACGCAGTCTGGTAAACGGACGCCAAAAAGTAAGAGTGCTCTGCCAACAATCGAGCTTTGAGAATCTGGTAAATAATATAGTAATTTGGTAATCTGTTCGTTCATCTCATGGCAGAACCCATATTACAACAGCGCAGCTTACAATGGTCGCGGCCTCGGCACTGATGTAAAGTGCTTGATGCCCTATGTCTGAATCATGCAGCCGATTGATACATGCTCGGGCCCCTTAACCTCGCACCCAAGTTGTTGCACGCCCAATCTGCAGATGCATTATGGGCGCAGACTTGGAAGGGATTCGACGAATTCACATATACCACGCCTTAAACAGATTATGGGGTTGAAGTCTGTTGAAAACAACTACTTGGGAATTTAGGGCCGGGCCCGAGCCTTTTCATTTAGCCCAATAATAAACTTGGGACCTCCTACAACGGCGGATATTGGCCGTCTACGCCGCGATCATGCCCAATCAAGCCTAAAGACTTAACGCAGTTTCATGCAATCGACGACCACTGCCACTCTTAGTATGTCTGCATATATAATCATGTACGCGAGCCCATGGAGCCGGTTACCCTATATTGCCACGGGGGCCGCGGTGGACCTGCAGTCGTTTGGCATACATAGCTGTCAGTGCGCCGCGCCGCGGCCTGGCATGCACCCGCGGGCGCAACTTAAGGCATGCACGCACATCGCTAGGCAATCGATTGACAGATCATAATGCCGCCATATAATCAACGTCATTGCGTGCGCATTTGGCATGCAGCGTGATGGTCCGACGCATTGGCGCGTGCACATGTGCTTTCGCCGGGCGCGTACGATAATTCGATCTGCATTTGCATATCCGGACAGCCTCGGACGACTAAGTACGTCGACCTTGTTTACTGAGATCGCCAATGCTACAAAGCTGCTCACTGTGTCGCAGTCGGGCACCTAATGATTTCCTGAGTTCTGCCCAATCTGGTCTTTGACAATGTTGTCTCCAAACTAGCCGGACCTTCGGAGTCTTGCTAGAGCCACACAACGTCTGCTGAGTCCAGATTCGAGAAGGGATCGTCAGACGAAGTCGCACGGATGTCAGCCAGCGTGGACAAACTGCGTCATGCTGAACGGCGCACAATAGGATATGGATCAACTACTGAGACGCGGCCCTGGTATCTGCTGAATGGGAGCCTTGCATCTTCAAACGGTGCAGGTAAGTGAAGCACTGACCCAGGCAGTATCCTGGCAGTATCTTACAGCTAGTCAAATTGGCACGACTCCCTTCCCTGCCGGTATAGTGCTCGTTAAGCAGTTATCAGAGGGAGCCACTTATATGTACAGACGGTTCCAGGAATCTCCGCATGACGCTCAGGAAAAGACGAGTGTTGCATGGGAAGCGACGGCTGTATGTTCTACTTTACATTAGCTTGTTTCGTCTGTCTTGTGCTCCAACAGGGCAAAGGCGCTCTCCAGTTCCTCGTCACTGGCAAAGTCCTGCACGGCAATCTGAACAAAACAGGGACGTCACTCGTATGCAAAACGTTATGCTTGTGTCCTTGCATGCCGGGAAATCACAGCGAGAATGATCACAACGCTAGCGACGAACTCTCGCTAATCTACCTAGACAGAGAACGATGCAAGAAAGGAGAAAAGGTCGGGAGTTGTCAAAGACACCTGCAGCAAATTTGTTCAGGAAGCAAACGGACGCTCTTACCCAGTTGTCGGAACTTTGTACGAGCTTGAGCGTTGCCGATTGGTTGGCCCTCGTGGGGCTCTGTCGAAGAACGCTCGTCACCTTTGCATGCTCGAGAGTGAACTGCAGATCGGAAGGGCAGAGACTAAGTATGAAAAGTACACAGATGCTCGTCGCTTTTGCTAGAGACAGGGAATGAAGAACCTTAATAAGTAGCCAAGGCACGAAAGAATGGCTTGTGGCCGCCGGAAGGCGAGTTGTAGAGACGAAGATGCTAGCAAGGCACCAAAAAACTTGGTGATTGATCTCTGTTGCGCTCCTGCGGGACAGCCGTTGGGCGGGGCGTGAATGTCTCCTGTCAGAAACTCTGCTTCGTACGTCATAACAATGCTTAGCCTTCGTCTACAGAAGGATTCAGTGAAGAAGCTCATTGGAACGCTTTGCGTGTATTAGATCCAGGTTTGAAAGTTTTGCAGTCGCACCATCTGAGACAATCTTCCCAACAAGAGATTCACCCTGAAAGACTCGCTCAAGCAGCCCGATTCGTCAAGGGAGTTCGTAATTGATTCCGCCGGATGAACGCAGAAACCAGAAAACCTGTAGGGACTGATTGTTTCCTGACTTTTCAAAAAGTTGCTTGAGCCGTGGCTCCATAGAAAGGCGGCTCGAACCGGGAAGTCGAATCGCAAGAAGAAAATGTTCAGCACAAAACGCCTTACCGCAGTTTCAGTTTCGCCGTCCGAGGTCGAGAGGAAGCACGTGTGCTTTTCCGTTATGTACAGGGTCCCTCGGTACGTCTTCACGAGTTCGGGGGTGTAGCCGTTGTGCAAACACCGGTACGTTTGCACCAGTGTACAGGCAAACGCTGCGGAGAGATGAACCACGAAACTGAGACAGGTGGCGTATACTTTCCTCTTTCTTAGCCGTTGATAGTGATCTGTTTTGACGTGTGCGGTTGCTTGAGGCGCCGGTAGTGCCATCTCGCATGGCATAAGTATTAAGTAGCTGCACCGAATGAGTGGGGGTTGGACGCTCAGTTACGAACGGGACGAGCTTTACAGGCAAACCCCTGATTCTGATGGGTCGTTTCTCAACCCGAAGTCAGATCGACCACTCGTATTGCATGTTGAGCTTTTCGAACAGCGAAAGCGTTTGGCTGCTTAAAGCATTGCGGATGAACCGTGTAGTTTTGACACTTGATGGAAGACTGTGAAACAGTCTTTACTTGAATCCTCATGGAAAAAAGCATCGCACACAGACTTGCAGGAGTCCCCGTTTGTGACAAAATCTAGAATCCAGCTCTTCCAAGAACAACAGAGTTGGAAGCCCTTTGGCTTATAGAAGCAGAAAGCCAACGGGCTGCGCAAAGAAAGCCCTCGAAGCCCCCCTTTCTTTGACCCTTCAAAATACTCCCTCCCAGTCGCTAATGATCAATCACCTCCATCACAACGGTTTTCCTTCTCCTTCAACAAGCATCGCCTTACTTTCTCCAGTTGGGACATGGTTGCTCCACTCTCAAATCCATCTTTCCTTACATGATGCGCTGTTGCTCTTATGATACGCTGTTGCCCTTATGCTCACCCTCGATCAGATTCTCCTCAGCGCCCAGACCAAACGTGCTTTGCAGGTTGACCTCCTGCGCAACCTGCGGAGCCGCGTCGAGTGTCCGGCTGTCTGCAAGATTTATCTGGGACTCTGTGCCGGCGGGGGGATCCAGGTTGGTCCACCAAGTCGACAACTTGCCCCCAAGCTGCAGAAAAAGTGTTCGGTGCTTTCCTGGTGCTTTGTCAAGATTTGAAAAGTAGAGATACAAAATCAAGGGTCCTAGACTTACTACTTCCGAAAACGATTCGGGCTGTTTGAGATTCAAAGCTAGCATGCTTTTTGGAACCACAGGAAGATGCACTTAGAAAAATTCTCTTGCATGTCAAAAGATTTCACAAAAGTGCTGACTTCCGGCTACCTCTCTCAGACCCTGCGCGCTTTTCAAACGCCTCCTTTCAGATTCCACTAGCAATCTCTGCTTACAATCCCAGAGCATACTACGAAGGCGCTTTCCACAGTTACTCCCAAAATTCCGCAATCTCCTCTTACAGACTGTTTAAAGCAGTGTTAATGCATACCTGTGAGACGGCTGCCGCAGCTTTTTGAGCAGCTTGTTGGGCCGCCAGGCTGGCCTCTTTCAGAGCCTCTTCTGCGGGGTTTGGCTGCATTTGGAGAAGAGGGGACTCGTAGTATGAAGAAGATATCGGGAATTGCTGTATTGCATAGCACAAAAGTAACAACGAACATAGTCTAAACGAGTTTTCTAGCAGCTTTTCAGCAGGATCAGGCTGCAAACCAAACTGACGAATACATAGCTTGTGTCTCTGCTACGATATAAAGTAATCTAGTAAAGCACAGTGGCACGATATAAGGAAGGAAGCTATCAATGACTTATGGCATTGGTTTTGATTAAGTTGTAACCCAACGTGAGGTGGGACATTGTTGGAGATAACCTAGGCCGGTGATGTTACTTTTCATTCGTTGAATTGAAGATACGTCCCCTGGATTGATGATATGTTCTGCTTTTCAAGACCTAAGAGGACTGAAACTTTGGTGTGTCCGATGCTGAAAATGAGGAATGCGTCCAGTACTTTCATGACATAGACTAGACTGTGATTGCCGCTAGCCGCAAGATCATTCAGGAGTCTGAGCAGATTCCTTATTGGTCATGACTGGGGCGAAAGTGAAGGAGTCAAGGAACGAGCAGGTACTCGTTGCTGATGTGACCTGCGTTGGATTGACCAGTCTTACGCTAAGAAAAGGCACAGCATTAAGCAGCCCAAGGCACGAAATGTGCACAAGAGCGTTTGTAGAGGGCACACACTCGCTCACAATTGGCAGCAAATCACCGCACCTTCAATGTAAACATTGATAAAAGCTGACACCATTTCAGATACCAATGCATTGAATGCTCTAAAAATTCTGTGGAATGCAGACACATACCTCATCATCTGGAAAATTAGCTTCCTTCCTGTTCGTCTTCTCCGGACCCCCATCAGGCTCAGCGTCCGATTTGTTCACCAATACAGGCGGCTCCGTCAGGGAGTTTTCCTCTTTCTTTTGGCCAGCCGCCTCATACTTGTTTGCGATTTCGAGCATGCTCAGGCCGCCAAACTCCATTCGCAGAACAGGAGATAGATGCTGAGAGGCACGTGGCTACATGAGCAGAATTGCTTCGTTGGCTCAAAAGGTTCGGATGAAGATGCTCCCGAGCGCCCGCAGCCTTGTGCATGTAAGACTTAAAGAATGCTGAGGAGGGCGCTTCTGCCAACAACTTCTGAAGATTACAACAAGAATAATTTGCAAACTTCATCTCTACATATTGCAGAAGTTATTTGCATACAGGAGGTCAGTGGGTGTTTGGCCGTCAGAATAGACGGCAGGCAGGGATTTTCCAACTCACCAACAGGCGAACGGCACATCCTAATGTCAT
>DF237894.1:0-22347 GCA_000708835.1 Klebsormidium nitens | reverse complement strand
CAGGCTACCTTGCTCAATGTGACCAAGCCCACTGCTGAAATGCTGAAGACTAGCTTGAGACTCCATGGTTACCACCCCTTCCTTGGCCTACTCTGAGGGGGCCGGATCTTCCTAAGCCCCGTGCGCCTCCATCCTGCCTCCTGCTACCCGGTCCGGGAATACCGGGCCCTCGAACTTGCCTATTTGGCCCGATGCCCTCTCCCTAAGTACCTAAAGCCCGACCTCGGCCGGTGGTCCCGGTCGCTTAGCCCTAAGTTTCGATGGTTCGACGCCCGAGGTTTCGAAATGTCTCGCGAACCTTCGCAGGTGGTGACGTGGCAGTCCTCTCCGGTACATGCAAGAAAATTTAGCGTCACTGCCAACTCCGGCACGACCATTGTCGAACGTGCGCCGTCCGATCCATCCGGGCGGATCCTGGCCGTTTATTTAACTTCGAACTTCATTTGGTAGGCCCCCTGTGATTGGCGGAAAATCTAGATCAGGACTGAGAAGCGGCGCGGCCGGGGACCAAAACGGCACCATAGAGAGTACTAGAGACCCCAACTGGAGCAATACCGGCGCCCACCGGTATTCGTCAACCGCCTACCTATTTAATTTTGTTGATTTAGGCATTTAGGTAATCGATCTCGCTTCAATTTTCCAGATAGGTAATTTAAAACATCGAGGGGCCGCTAGCGCGGCCATTCGTCCAAGCTAGACAATTTCATCAAGTTTTATTACCCCCGCTCTTCCCCCCCGGTCAGACTGCCTGAACCTATCACCAACGGTACATACCCACCGTTGAAGGTACCCGTGGCATGAACTTGCAACAAAATCAGGTACCGTACCTGGTACTAGTAAGTGCTGTAGTACGGTCTACGGCTACAGCCTGTGTAAACTGTAAAGGGGCGATCGTCACCGGCCGAGGGAACCCCCACCGAAGCTGGCTGCCATGATTTGTAGCTGGCATGCAGCTGAACTCAGTCTTGAGGTTGAACTCGCTCTTCTTAGAGCGCTTTAATCGACTCTCCTGCAAACGGATGTCAGGGAAGGATGAACCCGCAAGCAATGGGGGACATGATCCTCTGACATGGAGGCAGGAATTAGAGCGTGTGTGCTGCTCGTGAAAAAGATCATTGACACTCGCAGAAAGTTTGAGAGGAATGAGGAGGACGCCTCTCATTTGAGGAATAGGTTGAAACTTGTGTTGCATCACCTAGAGAACTGGGGCGCTCAGGACATAAGTAACAGCAGTGACATTAAGGGTCAGAGATTGTGGCTGGCGAATCTGCAAGAAGTTCTGAACGATGCGCAAGAGGTTCTGCAAGAGTGTTCAGCGCCTCCTTTGAAAAAGGCAATTTGGGCTGACACAATCCACCTGCAAATCATCAGAGTCTGCGATAGGCTTACAGCTTGTACCAGTGATCGAAACCTTATATTTAGAGTGGGCCACACCCGTGAAACTTCCACTGACAGTAGCCCACAGCAGAGTGAAACTTCGTCCAGCGAAGAAATCCATGAAAAAAACATCAAAATTCAACACACGACCTCCCCAGAAACAAATATAGCAGGCAGGGATGAAATCCAACCTGTTACACCTGTCAGACCGCAATGTAAATTGCCATTGGAGATGCTGAGCACGTCAGCCAATGCAGAGATTCAGAAACAGGAAGCAAGACGTGCCTTGAGTGCATCTCCAAGCACCACGCCTGAAACGCTCCCGCCCTTGCTCCAAATAAGTAAGAGGACTCGGCGAGAGCTTTCAGCAGTTGAGAGGGCGAAAGCAGCTAGGGCAACAAAAGAATGGAGGCCACGGCCCTCTTTAGGCCACAACAAAAGAGGGCCCAAAGGGACAAGAAGTCAGGTACCGAGTAGTACTCAGGGGCATGTAGTGCCAGAACAACAGCCGTCAATGTTGAGGCGCATATCGCGTCTATGTGCTTAAGATTGTACAGAGTTCTTGTTCTTGAGCTGAGAACCAGAACAATGTTGAAAGCTAGTGAAGGTTAGATTAGGTGGTGGTGACTCAGAATTGTAAACACATCCATCCTGTTTTGTACGGGTTGCGCCTTACGCGCGGTGGATGGAGCAGAGGCGAATTTGAGACTGGGCCAGAGACCCAGGGTTGGTTGGGGCCAATAAATCCTGCCATCGTAAGAGTAGTAACCGCTGGTTAACGGAATGCCGCAGCACATGAACGTGGAGGCATCAGCCTGAAAGCTTGAATTGGAGTGGGCAGTGTTGTCTGCTGAGTCTCTCCACGGATTCCAACATTTGACCATCTTTTTTCCATCCCAATATTCTGTGAGGGCTCAGATGAGCAGGGTCGAAACCTGCCTCATGGGACTGTCTGGATCCACGTTATAATCGGCTTCTCGTAAAGGATGCGGATGATAGCTGCGCCGCAACCCACCTCATCCATCTGTCTGAATGAGTTAAGGGTCGTGATTGGCAACATAACACAGTCTGGACGACTGAGCACTGGTCATAACCTCACCGTTTGTCTATAAGAGTTGGGTCGTGTTTGACAGTGATTATGTAATGCAGTCTAGATGAGCAGGGTTGCAAGTTCAGAGACTGCCCTCGTGCGCAATTCATGCACTGTACAGAAACCGACTGCATCAGAACTTGCCACGTCTTGTACCTTTGCCATTATTTCGATCTCTTATCTTCATCTATAAGGTGTTTACTTCTCTCTCTGTCTCCCCCGGCTGGTGATCGAGTTTGTATGTGCAGTTATGGTTGCATTTCACTGGCATTGATCCCCATGTTCGTGGACTAGCTAGAATAATGATGGGCTGAGTCTGGCATGTGCATGCCTGCATTTCAGAATTTGATTGTTTTCAATGGACGGTGCTCATGCAACTTAACCGAGATTGAATGGAGGTTCTAGGCAATTCTTAGCACTGAGTCGGAGTCTTTCCTTTGGAGGCACATGTGCATGAAGGCGGATCGGAGTGGCATATTGTTAAGTTAGGTACCCTATGGCCTATATATTAGCACGTATATGCGCCATGTATGCAGTATTGTTCCTCCTATCACTGAAAAGCGCCTCAGGATACAAAATGCAAGTCAGGCCACACATATGCCATGCAACAAAAAAGACGTTACATCAAGTATAGCAACCTTGACCTTATATGGTCCTGATCGAAATTAATTTGCGCCGGAGCGTCTTATGTTCGATCACGTACAACCAAGCTTTCAAGTTTCGGACCTATCCCAGTCGTCGCCCGGACACATATATATTCCAACTCTTGACGGTCGGACTCGGACCATTAACCAGACAATACGAAAGGCTCGACACTGGTTTACGGCAAAATTCGGCATCCAAATAACATTTGGTGAATCCTAGGTTTGCATTCAACACCAGGCCGGTGCACTGCATTTATCACAACGCTTGGTTCTAGGTTCCTTGCCAACTTCGAAGGACAAGTTTTTCTTGCAACCAAGGCCACACATTGCATGCGCAGCCAAGATGATGTTCCTCAGCTATGATCTTATAAGACTTTATTGTCAAGCGGAGGTAAGCCGGGCTTGTTTACAACCGGGCTTTTATGAGTATCTACTAAAAACTCTCCGTATACATGCGAAGATGCCATCTTCTAAACGAAGACACCAGCGGGTGCTCCTTCACTGTCCTAATGAGCGACTACTATACAACCGTGGACTCGAAGCACAAGACGGAACAATGCGGTGCGCTCACTCCTGATGCAATCAACCAATCCAGACCACATGACCCGTATCTCCAATCGCTCCTATAAGCTGGTCACGACTGCCTGGACTCCTAACTATATCCGCTTCCCCTGCTTACGTCTTTTGGGATGGACTCTGGAAGCTCTTGTTGTAAACTGATCACGGTGTAACCACGGGGCTTGGCGGCACCCGCAGGAGCCCTCCCAGCCCTCTCCCAACGCAGCGCGCCTGGGTCTTCTCGCTCTCCAATTCTAATCGGATCCTTCGCCGAACCTACTGCGTCCAGACCCTCTATGTCTATCGGCGCACTCGCAGTGCCCTCCCTGACTTCCCTCTTTCGGACAAATGCCGAACCCCAATCCTCCCTTTGTACGTTCCCATTTTCAAACCCGGCCCCGTTCTGGAAAGTCCACTCGGCAGCTGGCCGGCTGCCCCCTTTCGTCCCCCGGGCTACGTCCGATCCGTCCCTGAACCCGTCCGAATTCATCTGCGGCACATCCGAATCTCCCATTTGAAGCGTCAGCCCCAGTCCACCGCTGATATGATACCCCGACGGCAGCTTCCCGTTCGTTAAAACTGCACGGTTTGCGGATAACCCAGCCGCCTGGTCTGCCGATAACCCCACCGACTTCCAGTCTCCCATGCGCTGACTGCTTCTGTCCCCAATCCCTGCGCCGACGTGCCCGTTAACCGCACCTCCAGATTGATTCTTCCAGAGTAACTCGCGCCGCACCGCACTAGCGTCCAGAGCCTTAAAATCATCCCCTCCCGCGCTTCCAAAGTTCGCCAGACTGCCAACACCCGCCGAACCATCATAAGCGCTAGATCCCACATACCCCTCCAGACCTCCCATTCCGAGACCAGCATTAGAGTCAGACGCATAATAACCCGGGGCCTTCCGTTGCCGGATCCCCCCCCTCAGAAAGGAAGCCACATCCTGTTCGGTTGGGGGGGTCTGCTGCTCCTGCAGCACGTACCCCCTCCCAGAGGTTTCCGGCTCGTTCTGGGCGCCCACGTAACCGGACCCCCCTCCTCCAAAATGCGCATTCGCGCCCGACAGCGCCCGCAGGCTGCTGAAGTCGCGGTGGGGGGCCGGCTGCAGGGGCGCTCCGAACCCCCCGTCCCTGCCGCTCGTCTGCGGGGGGATGTCCAGGCTCGCGGCTGGCATGAGGGAGTAGAAAGCGGAGAGCGCGAGCGCACCACTGCCTGGGGTTTTGGCACCCAGGAGGGAGGGGGATCCCTCGGAATCGAAGACGCGCTCGTTCTCGAACACCTTGAAGTGTTGTACCGGCTGCCCGTCGCAGTGGAGACGCCACATCTTCTTGAGCGCGGTGTCCATGTTCTTGACCTGGAGAGAAGAAACAACTTCTGGGTTCGATGCTTTTATTCATGAAATTTTGACACTGCAGATGCATAAGTCTCAGGTGGGGTGTAAAGACGGGTGTCGAATGCGAAACCGACTTCCGAAACCCGTCTCAAATCCCCTCGCAGATGGAGAAGCGAGCGCTGTCGAACCATCTCGTCCTTGAAGCTCGTGCTCCTTCACTTGACAAGCAGACTTTCCTGTACTTATGGAGCCGAAACAGGAACCGAGTAGCCAAAACAGGAACCGGGTACAAACCCCGCGAGAGGCATCAACAACGTCCATTATCACCTTGAATTGGGGAATCCCAAAATCAGTAAAAATAAAGATCAATCCTCGTTGCAACGACACAGTAGAACTCAGGACACTCCTCGCTTCGACGTCACACTGCATACCTTCTCCTCAATGTACAACAGAAAGAAACTCGGTAAGTCACGAAGTATGTTTCCACAAGCTTCTGAAGCAGGCGGGCCTTCTTTCCCTTTTCCTATCAAGAATGAGTGCTGTCTCTGACCAAAACAAGCTCTCCATCTTGTGACGTCACTACTCAATCGAAACCTTTTCAGACTGCACATCTTTGCTCACCCATCGTTTCGTGTCGAAGAGAGGGCACGTGAGCCGCCCCGCCCGCAGTTTCTCCGTGACGGCCTTGAGCTTAGCCGGGTTAGTGGCGTACATGACAGCCGTCTCCTCATACTCGTCCCAGCTGCACGGATTACAAGAAGGGAGCGCC
This sequence comes from Klebsormidium nitens, assembly GCA_000708835.1. NCBI lineage: Eukaryota > Viridiplantae > Streptophyta > Klebsormidiophyceae > Klebsormidiales > Klebsormidiaceae > Klebsormidium > Klebsormidium nitens. The sequence continues at coordinate 16,579 of DF237894.1, read as the reverse complement.
TGTCAGACTCGATTCAGGAGATGGGAGCTGAGAACCTACGGCGAACAAAAACGTCGATAGGTAACTAACTAGGTACCTCATGGCTGGGCAAGTACGGTAGGTGTAGCAAGTTGCAACCTTACTGCTTTCAAGAGGACAAGAGTAGGTACCTTAGGTAGGTACGCTCCAGCTTGGTACATTGTGCGGCGGCGGCAGTAGGTTGAGTTTGAAAAAGCTGGTCAGGTGCATCTTATTCAAACCTCAGGTCAAGGTACCTCGTGATCTAAGTCTCCCTTCGACTTTGCCTCTTCAAGTAACCGTCACTAAAAGTCTTTCGAGCTTCAGATTGTCAAGCTGCAAGTATGGACGATATCTGCCGTCGTTCGTTGACACAGACGAGACGAGTCACTTGTTCCATTGTGTATCGCTTGATACTTTGGTGCAGTCGTTACCAAATGCCTCAAGCAGTTCAGGCATCACTTGTTCCCCTTACCTTGATACAACCATCTCCTTTCCACACCCCGCCGCAATGCACAGCGACCCCGCGACTCGGGTCGCCATTTTCTGCAGCGGGAGCGTGACGATCGGACAGCCCGCCCACAGGACGTCGGTGCCGGTCGTGTGCGCGTTGCAGAGCGGGGTGTCTAGGAAAAGGTCCGCGAGGGCGCTGCGCCGGATGTGCTCGCTCTTCCCGGCGACGTCCGTGAAGATGATCTGGTCTGGATGGACGCCGTAAGAGACGGCCCCTGGAAGGAAGCAAGGCGGAGGGCGTTGAGAACGCTGTTCTGGGTTTGGGGACAAGAGGCACGTAAGAGAGGTACAGACGTATGACGTTTAATTCGGAATCAGACAATTGACGTCCGGTTTATTTCGTTACTCAAAAAGCTTTTGGTATAAGCAGTCTAGTCCAAGTCCACGCATAGGTTGGTCCATGAACTCGTCGATGGACGACACGAGAAAACGGTGAACCTTCTGCATATAACCAAGGCGAGGATACAGTTGGAGTGCGTTAGCTTGATCACAGTCGAAAGGCCATGTTGATCAGACAAACGCACCATGCTCAGAAGGGTTGCCGAATCCAATTCAATAAGACTCCCCCTTGAGCTGAGAAAGGACAGAATCAGTATGCAGACGCGGCCCGCTGATAGCATCGTACCTTGAAAGGTTGAAAAGGAACTAGGATGGACAGAGAACTCACAGCTCTTGAGCCGGCTCTCCCCCGCCGCCGGGAATCGCAGCAGCCACAGCGCGCTGTTAGGCACCCGCTTCAGGATCGAGCACCAGCGGCCAAACGTTTGGGGGTCCATTTTGTACAGCTGGTTGAAGCAGCAGAACAAAAACTTGTCTTCCGGGAGGCCGTAGTCGGAGCGCTTGGGGGCGTTTTGCGGGTCGAGCACGTCGCGGTTGGACTGCTTGTAGTCGTTCACGAAGTAGCAGTGCGGCAAGTGGACCAGCTTCTCGCTGTAGATGGGGGCGTTCTCGAAGGGGGACACGAACTGCGGAACGAGAAGGAGGGGGTTTGCGTCAGTTTGGTGTCCTCAGGTGTCAGTATTCTCCAAGCAGTTTGAGATGGTCCTTTCATGGGAGCGTTCTTGAAGGGGGACACGAGCTGCGAAACAATAATGGGGCGGTTTGCGTCAGTTTGGTGTCCTCCGATGTCAGTAATCTCTGAGCATTTTGAGACGGTGTTTTGATGGGGGCGCTCTCAGAGGAGAACTGCGGAAGAGAACTAGGCTGGTTACGTCAGATAGTGTCTTCATAGGTCGGTCAAAAGGGAGTAGGTTTCCCGTTTCTTAGATGGAGATTTCTTGAAAAGGGACACGAACTGCGGGGGGGAGAACGAAGAGCGGTTCTTTACAAAGTTTCATTCTTCAGCGACTTGGCTGGAAGGAGCGGGTGTTTCGGAGGGGGACACAGGAATGGTCCTTTGAGCATAGAGGGTAGTCATTCAAAGGGCGCGCAAGTCAGCTTCCTGACGACAAGAGAGTGCCGAGGAACGTGGTCACAATTTCTGGAGTATGCGATGGCTTTCCAGGCCAGAACAGACAGAATGTACATCAAGAATGTTTGTCCAGGATGTTGTGCAGTAGAAGTATAGCAAACCTCAAAGACAGGTTAATCTGAAAAAAACACCGCTGAAAACAAAAAACCCGCAAGTACAAGCTTCCAAGCTTACAAGCTTCCAAACAAGATGACGACTTCGTTGCACCGAGATCCGAATGGACTTCAAGGTGACCAACGACTTCGGGGGGACACCTGGCACATGAAAGCCTGAAAGAATCAAACGCCGCAAAGACGCCAGAATCACGTTCCGCTGATGATGGTCTTGCAGCGACCAACAATGGCAAACCCTCTCCTGTGGGAAAATATCCTTCGGAAAACGCTGCATCCGCAGGAAAACACTGCCTCTCCAAAGGGTCCTCCAAACCGGTGTCCTCACCTCGTCGGTAACCAGGTAGTCAATGTACTCAGCCCCAGTGGTCCCCGGAAAGCCCATGTATGACACCTGTATCGGTGCCGGCCGAAGCGCAAATATCTCGTTTCGCGCTCCTTTCGTATAACCGTTCAGGTTGATAAGGACCTGAATCTGGTCGGCGGCGATTTGGGCGGCGATTTGTTCCGAGGGCGTGGAGGAGACGTCGAAAAAGTGCTCGGCCTCGGACGAGATGCGCTGACGCCACTCGGAGCCGTCGTTGACACTCAGGGCATAGCAAAAGACCTGCAAAGATAGCACCGGAGTCACCAAGTGTCAAGGCAAGTAATCCTAAAAGGAGCGGAAAACGGAATTAGGAGAGCTTGCACACCGCAAGAGAACTTTTGAACCCGGACCCAGAGTGGGAAGATTAGCGACTTTTCAAAGGGCCTGACAGGGCACCTGACGTGGAGGAGCGAAAGAGTGTTTAGAAAAGGAGTGCACCAATCGGTAACGTGAGAGATGGGACAGCTGGAAAAAACCAGCGACGACAGTGTCGAGAGCAAAGCGTAGTAGCTCAAGAGAACATTCAGGGAATATGCATGAAGAAAGGAGCTATGAAGGACAAACGCTCTTCGAAATGAGAGGAGAACTGTCACCAAGTGTCTACAGAAAACAAAATGCCAGTATCCAGGGGCTTGTACTTGAAGCTCGAGTGTCAGCCGAAGCGAAGCGGTGCAGAACAGAGAAGGTATAGCAAAAACCGTCGGAGGAAGCGACGAAGCGCAAGAAAAACCCCTGCTCAAATCGATGACACATAACAGTACATTTTTGGACAAGGAATGCATCACAAGCCCAAGAAGACCTACGAAGAACGAAAACGACTAGACGCTCAGGTCTCACCTCGATTTCGTCCCTGTTGTGCATGCCAAAGACGGATCCCATCAGATGCGACAGGGGGTGGTTTCCGAAGTCGCTGCTCACGTATCTGAAAGCAGGGTAGGAAGACCGGGTCAGAGATTGTTGACTACATAAACGGCATTGAAACAGTGTTCAATACTTTCTAAGAGATGCCCTGGTCCAAGTTCCCCGTTTGGTTTCAACAAGATTTCCCCTTTTAGCAACAAAAGGTACAGATACGACCACCCACCCCGCTCTCAGGCGGTCATTCACCTGAGATTGCCGGATTGATCGAAGCTCATATTCTTCGACCGCAGTTACAGCCATGACCCCAGCACTACGCCTCCCACTTTCTGGAGGCCGCTGCCTTACTGTAACTCTCATCCAGCAAAGCCATCTAAGCTCTTTCAGTAAGCTCTGACAGAAAGGCTTCTCGCCTCACTCGCAGTTCCGACCGGGCCTGTGATCCTTCGTCCAACCAAGGCCGTCTTGAAAGAAAAAACATAATTCCTCGAGGCTAGACCTTGGAGCCCAAAAGCTCTGACCACTTTGTTCCCAACGCTTCACCCCATTCTCACTCGGCTGCCTGCCTGCCCTAAGAGCACCGGGGGGGATGGTACGGGAGGTAGGTGAAGGGCAATAGGTATTACATCCTAGACCGATGTCATAATGTTCAAAAGCCCAGGCCTTGAAACTCTGCGTAAATAGTAACTGAGGAATCAGTCCGCCGCGCTGCTTACCCCACTCTCAGGCGACCGCTGCCCCCAGAAGTTCTGTGCGGGATGGTGAGGGTGGTGGGTGAAGGGCGGCAGGTTTTAGAACCGGATTCGATATAATGAGAGCTAAAAGCCCAAGCCCAAAATTCTGAACGAGTAAAGCAAGCAGTCAATTTCGCAGCGCTCCTTACCCCACTCTCAGGCGGCCGCTGCCCTTGGGAGCCCTGGGCGGGATGGGAGGGGGGTGGGTGAAGGGCGGCAGGTTGAAGCGCGCGGCCACCAGCTGGCAGTGCTCCGCGTACTTCTTGCTGATCTCGAGGGCCAGTCCGGCGTCTAGGGGGTACGCGATGGCGTGGAACGGTTGCACACTGGGGAGGACTCTGATCTGCAAGAGGAAAAGCCATAACGAGATTAAGATGGCTCCCGACTTTTCAGGGGGTTGATTTCCGTTCAGGACTTCGGGGGCTTTGGTGGTATGCAATGGCTCAGAAGATCTAGTTCTCAAGAGCCAGTCCGGCGTCTAGGGGGTACGCAATGGCGTGGAACGGCTGCACGCTGGGGAGGGCCCTGATCTGCAAGAGGGAAAACCAGTACGAGATTAAGATGGCTCACGACTTTTTAGGGAGTTATTTCCGTTTGGAACTTTGGGGGCTTTGGTGGTATGCAATGGCTCAGAAGATCTAGTCCTCAAGAGCCAGTCCGTGTCTAGGGGGTACGCAATGGCGTGGAATGGTTGCACACTCGGGAGGACCCTGATCTGCAAGAAAGAAAAGCTGCGTGAAGATAACGTTAGCTCGCCTAGGTTTTGGTAGGGAGGCAACCTTGCTAGGGGGAATGGAAACTTGGGGCCTTATTCCGGCACTCTGCATTGGCTTTCTGAAAACCACCCCAATGTAAGGGCGACTAATGAGGGGCGCATAAGAAGACTCTGGGGGTTTGCTTCGGAGGTATGCAATGACTTTCCAAGGAACCACCACTACTACACGCTGGAAAGGACCCTTACTGCGAAGTAAGTAGGAGCCTAGAAAGGTGAAGGTGGTTACGAAGTGTAAAAAGGTACTGAAGTGCGGGGGCTTAATTTTGACGACTGCCACGTGCCAGTTGTTTGGGAGCAGGATGCGCCTCTGTTTGCTCACTGATGATCCCTTGGAAGCAGGTTACGCACCTCTATCTGCTGGCGGATGACTTTCTCCAGCTGCACGAACTGCGCTTCCCGGTCGTCCCAGTCGCACACGCACTGCAGCGTGTGGAGCAGGTTGCAGAAGGCCTCCGGGAAGCTCGGCCGCAGCAGAAGTGCGTGGCGGTAGCTCTGGATTGCGGACTCGGACAGTCCGCTGTCCTTGTACGCGGACGCGAGGTTCGCGTGCGCCTCGGCCATGCTCGGACGAACGTTGACGGCGCGGAGGTAGTCTTGGATGGCCTCGGAGACGCGGCCCTGAAAAGGGGATAAGCGATGGTTGGAAAGTTTGGAGACAGAGAATAAGTGCAGACTCATGGCGCGTAGGTGGGCTTGGATGGCCTCGGAGACGCAGCCCTGAAAGAGAAATAAGCTATGGTTGGAAACTTGCAGACGAAGACAAGTGTGAGCTCATGGGGCGTAGGTAGGCTTGGATGGCCTCAGAGACACGGCCCTGTAAAGGGGATAAGCGATGGTTGAAAAGTTGGAGAGGAAGACAAGTGCGAGCTTATGGCGCGTAGGTAGTCTTGGATGGCCTCAGAGACGGGGCCCTGAAAGGGGGGAGAAGCAATGGTTGGAAAGCTGGAGACAAGGATAAGCGATGGTTGCCAAAGGGAGCTCATGGGCGAGGGAATTCCTGGACAGAGACGCGGCCCTAAGGGAGGGGGCGATGAGAATGGGACGCGGCCCTAAGGGAGGGGGCGATGAGAATGGTTCATTCTAGAAGGGGCGATGGTCAGTGAACTGCTCCTGAGATTGCATGTTCACAGGGCATGTAGTCCTTTAAAACGTTCAGATACTCATCCCTACGAAAAGGAAAGACAAGGAACAGCGGTATGCAAGTGCGGAATGCCGGTGAACAGAAGCAGCGGTCCATGCTCACGCGCTGTCACCATCGCCCCCAAAATGTAAGTTTGAAGAAGGATAAGGATGGTAGAAAACGAGGGGGGTTCGAGATCGGAATGCACAGATACTTTGCATCGAAACCGCCGGTTTAGGAAGGAGCAACATCGTCCATCTCATTACTGAAAGAGACACAGACCTCGTGTAACTCTCACCATTTCTTTGAGCGTGTTGCCCCGGTTGACTAGTCCGTCCGCGGCCAGGTTGTCGATCCTGAGGACCTCGTTGTAGCAAGCAATGGCGTCCGCATAGCACCCTTGCTGCTTGTAGATGGTCGCCAGGTTGTTGTACGGGGCGGAAAGGCCGGTCGTCACGCTGATCGTTTGTTTGTACAGGGACAGGGCCTCGTTGGGCATGTTCCTGAATAAGGTGGGTTGAGTAGAAGGCTTAGGACGGACGTGGTGAGCTGAACTGTTGGAAAGTCATAAACAAGATTCAGATTCGGTTACTCCAATTCGAGTTTTCTATCATCGGCCAACTCGTTCGGACTCTATTTCCGTACTTTAAAACGTATGTCCTGAAAGGAAGCTCTCACTTAAGCAGACACCATCACCATCTTCTTCAGTTGCAACGCACGACCTGTTCCCTTCGAGCAAAAGGACTACTCTCGCGTTTGCTTTTGGCATCATGACTGCGGAAGACAAGGGACCGCTCACCATTCCATGTATATGTTGCCGAGGTTCGTGAGGGCCTGCGGATGGTTCGGCTGGAGTGCCAAAGACGTCTGGTAGCAGGTGATGGCCTCGTCGACTCGTCCCGCATCCTTTAGGGCGTTGCCCTGGAGAATTACCGACGGTAAGCAATCTAGAAAGCCTCAAGTTTCAGAGACAAGGACTGGATGGACAGCGAGATTCGTGATAACTCGGTATGTTCCGAATAGCGGCGGAAGGAAGGACCCAACGAGGCCAGAAGCGATGGACCACGCTAGGAGATAAAGACGTGGATGCTTATGCTACGTTCCATTTCCGAAATCCCAAGGAAGCCAGATAAGTGGACCTGCAAGCTGGTTAAGCAAATCTGCAGGACCCGAGAAGGAACCACTAAATGCTGTGCACGCTGAAGCCGCTTGATCATTCTCTTGCGGATGGGACGAAAAGTCCTCCCATGCCAAGCATTCAGACAGCCACCTCAGCAAGTACGACCGCCCGTCGGAGGTCTCACCAGATTATTGTAAGCTTCGACGAATGTCGGCTCCAGCATGATAGCGTCTCTGTACGTCGCAATCGCTTGCTCGAGCTGCCCCTGCTCGTAGTAGATGCTAGCCAGGTTGCCATGCGCAATTGCAAAGTCGGGCCGCAGCCGAATCGCTTGGAGGTAGGAGTTGACGGCTTCTTGGGGCCGATTCATAGCCTGCACAAACCAACCGTGTTATCTCTGCGTATTCTCCATAATCTTTCGATCTTGTAGAGGGTACAGTGAGCAATTCCGGGTCGCGGAAGGAGGCAGACTGTGACGGTAGATACGTGGAAGTTTAACAGAGATTAATTGTTGGCTCTCAGTCCACGCAATCTTGCAGAATTTCAACCAATCAGAAGCCGTTCAGAAGAAGGGGAATGCTCGACGTCCTTCCATACAAGCAACGGACTTTTTTTTTGCACATCGGTGCTCGTATTATCTGAAGGCTAACCCTCGTGGGGCTCAATCAGCCTTCTCGAGAAGGTCTGTGACCTCAGACTGCTTCGCCAACAAAAAGAAGAGGCGGTTTCTCAAGCTGTGCGGCGTTGAGAGCCGTCAAGAGAGACAGAGTGCGTGCCAGCTAGCTTGTCTCTTATCGTCTGACTAAGCTGTTCTTAACAACAGCAAACGAGCCCCTCTTCTGAGCGCACCCCTCTGCAAACCCAATTGTTTTTCATCTTTCCAAAACACGTGTCCTTCAAGCGGCAATCCGTACTGTCGGCTTACATCCTTAACCCTTCGCAGAGCTGAAAGACCAAAGCCCTTTTCAAACACCTATTGGAGGCTTCCTCACCTTGAGAACATTCCCCATGTTGCAGTGTGCGTCCGCAAACTTGGGCTTCAACCGCACCGCCTCCTCGTAGTACGCGAGCGCGCGCGGCAGGTCCCCCCACTCCATGCAGATCCCCGCGAGATTGCTCCATGCAATTGCGAATGTCGGCTGGATCTTGAGCGCCTCCAAGTAACAGAAGTAGGCGTGGTGCGCGAGCCCCTGGGCTTTGAGCAGGTTGCCCAGGTTGCTGTGGGCATCCGCCTGGAGAGGGCGAATAAAGTGGAAGCTTAGACTCGGGCCCTTTGAAGGCAGGACCGTATGTTTGGACGCAGAACCACATGCCGTTTCAGTGACTTTTTGAAGCCTTGACAAAAAGGGGGGCGATATGCGTGAAGCCGAACCGACTGCATTGGAGGCGGGCGGTGGATCATCTGGTGACTCCGTTCAATAGGGCAAGAAAGGGGATCCATCTATATGCTCCGAATAAAAACGGTTCGCCTCAGGCAAATAAGAGTACTTGGGCAGTGCTACGTAGAATAGTTTTCTGTTTGGGGCTGTTGTGTGTACTTGGCATTCGTGTCCCAATTTTTGAGGCGCCTTTGAGTAAGCGGGTCCATAGAAATTTCTTTCAAAAGTCCAAAAAAGTGAGGCCTAGAGGACCGATTTGGAATGGGGCCGAAGTATTGCATCTGGTGGCAAGTTTTCAGTCCGAACCGTTACACCAGCTCGTGATCGATGAGATGCAAACACAAATCTAACGACTCCTAGTCTATTGCTGCAAGCAGTAAGCTGGACCAACAGAGAATGAACTCCGATCACCGTGGTTGAAATCACTTTTGACTGATGAGACTCACCGGCAGCAGCGCACATTTGCTCGACGAACAGACAACAGAAAACGTGCACAGCCGTGAGGATAACGAAATGATTCTCACCAGCTTCGGGTTGAGGTGCAGCGCATAGCGGCAGCATGCCGCGGCCTCGTTCAGCATTCCCTTCTTCATGTAAGCGCTAGCCAGGTTATTATAAGCGTCGCAGAACGATGGACGGAGCTGCAACACGTATTGAAACGCAGTAAAGAACGAGCAAGTCAAAGATAGACCACAAGCGCAGTCTTTCCAAGCAGTTTCGCCGAAAGGGTTGGGACTTTCCAGTCAGTTTGCCGAAAGGATTGGGGACAAACGTGAAGCTTTTCATCCTTTCAAAGATGCAAAGATGGTTACGAAGATCCTAATCAATGGTGTCACCACATTTTACTTACTTGTATGGCGGTAAGATAGTACTGGATTGCCAGGTCCAGTTCTCCCTTCTCCTGCATATTGAAATACTCATATCAGTTGACATTAGTTGCAAGTAACACGCTAGCATCGCAGGTCTTCAGTCCTTGTAATGAAGATAAGTAAGATGTTGTCAGACAAGTTACAGAAAAAAGGCCCACGACAAACTAGAGAGGCTGTGGCAAAGGGCACACGGGACCCAGAGCTGCGCCTAGCAGTGTAACACCTCTGTTTCCTCTATCCAACTAAAAGACAAGGTCAGTCTGCCCCAACTGTATGCCCATCTCCTGCTTGACATCTCGAGGAAATAACAAAGAAGTTGGACCTTGAGGCAGCTGCTCACTTTCAGGGCGTTGGCGAGATTCCCGTAGGCTTCCGCGAAGCCCGGGTCCAGCCTGATGGCTTCTTGATTCAGCTCGATGCATTCGTCAAAATTATGTAGCTGCAAAGGGTTTGACGACAAAGATGCACTCAGTGACCAGCACATTATCGCTTCCGCATCTCAAAGTGCCTCATTGCTCACTCTTCTTTACAGTCGTTGCTGTTCTTGTTCTAGCCCTGTTGAACTGCAGCTTGGTCAAGTTCTTCAATAAGAAGCAGGGAATGAAAGAACTGAAACATGTATCGAAGTCACCGCCACTTCTTTGCCCATGCATGCCCTAGACAGCTCTCAATCCTCTGGATTGGGGCATGAGAAGGGCTGGTTCCCTGGTTTCTTGTTGCCATGCAAACATGCTCGACTTCTCCTTGTGGGGAGCACCTAACGTTTCAGGCAGGCATGGGCAAAGTTTGCAGGCCTTGCCGCGAGTGTGCTTTCATAGCACACAGTCAAGCTAACAGGTTTGGACATCGAGCTAAGGCCTTAGTAGAGCTCAAACAGAGCTGCAGTTCGAGAACTTTCACAAGCGCAGCTCAGAGTTGTCCCGAAAATTGGAAGGGGCCAAAGCCGTACCTGGTAGTAGATGGCGCCCTGCAGGAGGAGGGCGTCGGTGCGCTTCGGGTCCCGAATGCGGACATGCGCGACGTGGCTCATGGCGTCTTGATAGCTGCCTTGCTTATACTCTTGGTGAGCCAGGGCCAGGAGGGCATTGTCAACTACAAAACAAAAGCACGAACTCCGTCAAACTTCGACGAACACCGTGTAAGAGTTCAGGTACAGCTTGAAGAAGGATGTTACAGAGCATCAACTTTGCTGCGACGCAATTCATTGACGCAGCTCAATGGAAGTTGAAGCTGCCTGGAGCACTACCCCAAACTGAGCCAACGACTCTCTCTTATGTAGCTGCCGTGCACCATGACCGCTCTGTCTCAGTAACCACAAAGAGAAGGAGAGAAATCCTTCTGCCAGGGGCTTCTGCATGCTACAGGAAGCTCTTTGCTGAAATTGAATTGAGCAACATACTAGACCAGTCTGCGCTTTGCATGCACTTGTGCTGGTGGAGTGGCTTTTAAGGGAACCATGCAGTGTTTTAGGAAACAGTCCGATGCACAAAAAACATTCGATCTTGTTCTACACAGCTGCCCAAGCTCTATGTTTGAGCAGGACGCTGAGACTGGTTCTTGTATGAAGCTGTTTGAAGGAAGAGATTTTTTTGAAATTGAATGCCTGCCACCACACTGAATCCTTTTGAAACTTACAAGAACACCGAATCGAGACGCTACGATGTTACCAGCAAAGGCCCGTACACTACTTTCCTTCAAAACACCTGCTCTAAAGTGGCAAGGACGCACAGCTTCCCAATAGACCTTTGCACATGACGATTTATTCATCGCACGATCGAGCAAACACAACAAAAAGATCAAGCAAGCTGCCTAGCAATATCTCTTCAGAGCTCGTCCCAGAAGCTTGCAGCAGCATTTATAGCACGCTCAGAACATCTCTCAACATCGAACATGCATCATGCAGGATGTATCTTAATACCACACCTTGTAAAATCAATTTCATCAGATCTCATGCAGCAACTGGGGATTTTGTACAACCCGGATTTAAAATAGACCACTTCTAGTGCTTGGACTATATTGCAGTCTCTAGCGCGACACCCTGATAATTCTTCCAAGAACTATCCCGATGGTAGCATGGAGTAAGACTCAAACATGCTGCCGGGAACCTTCCCACTGGCATTCAACGTCCAGGAAGCAAGAATGAAGACATAACAATACGAGAGAGATAGAAATAGCAGACCCGGTATAGATTCAATCACCAAAGCTTGTGACGCGCAAACTGTATGGCTCATGCCACCCTTTCAGGCTTTACGAAACTAACAAGACCGCTTACACAGTCCATACGTCATAGCATACCCCTTCAAGACTCAATATCTAAAACCTCTCAGCGACAATGACGGACTCAGCGAATACCAACAGCCACCTTCCAATTGATAACAACTCTAACCCCTGAAAAGAATGAGGCTACCCAGATCCATATCCGCGATTATTTTCTCAAAACCTTCCAAGTGAGCGACACGAATGCATCACGCCAACGCCAACTAAAACAAGATTCTGCTAGGGATCGCCTTTCAGCTTACCATGCTTTGCTTCCAAAGCGTCGGTTGACTGCAGGACGCCCATGTTATTCATCAGGCCCTTCTTTGACTGCATCTGACCGCTCTGCCGTGCTTGCTGGTTATCAAAGAAGTGAATGTGGTCCTGGTACTGACCCAGGCCATCCTGTGCCATCATGGTCAGCATCCCGGGCATGACTCCAGGAAGTAAGAAACACCCCGTTTGACAGCCTCGAAAACCGTCACTCTAAAGTCTGGAGAAAGAACAGAGACCCCTAGCTGCCGTGAGATCTTAGCTCCCGCCTACGCTTCGCTCAAGTTTGTTTTAGCTGCCGCTGTGTTTTTGGTGGAGTCTACCGATCATACTCTCCATTTGCTGTCGTAGGGTGCGCTCAGTGCCGTATATGTCTGTCAGAGCAAACTATGCCGCATGCCAGACACGCCTTTTGAGTATGAAGAGTCGACAAACCCTGGACCTCCACTGCCAGCTACTACGGGTTTCTGAAAAGGGAAAGGATAGACACCAGCATGTTCGACCGGTGAAACTGGTGAGCCCTGCATTGAAAATGAGCTCGATCCAAGCGGGACCCGAACAGGAAAGAAACCGTGTTCAGCGCAAGATCAGAGCTAGCCAACAAGAAAAGCATAATAAGCTGCTGCTAACGGGCGGGACGACATTTCTCCCGCATCGCCACACCCCCTGGAGTCGCCAGGCCGCATGGTGGCATGTTTATTCCAGCGCCATGCTCCTGTACGTTTCCCTTTTCTGAGCTGGAGGTCACCTTTGACTTTGAGGTGCCAAAGCGTGACACTTTGCTGACACTGCTCGCTGCGCAGGAGAATTTTCTACCGACAGCGACGGTCACGGTGACTCTTAAAATAACACTGCTAAAGTCCCGGAGATTTCCACCGTCGATTGAAACAAGTGGCACATGGATCGTCCGATGAGGTCACAGTGACTGCCCCATACCAACCAAGAATCTGGGCCCTAAACTTGGTCGGCGACGCACTAGAGCAAATCATGTGAGGGCGTCGCCGTCCTCGTGCGGATCTGTCGTTGACACTGCATGCCAAATTCAGCCTACCTATCAACAACCTGTGTCAAAACAACCCGAACGGTGCCGCCTTTCCGGGTGGGTCCGAAAAGAAAGGAAAGCGTAGGAACTAGAACGCGCGATGATTTTCCCCGAGCTTGACCTTTGCCAGTATTTATTCTGCTTCCGTTGAATCTAGCCGTTCCGTCCAACGCTTCCGACTTCGGAACCGGAAATCCAAATCCCCATAAAACCAATAAAAGGAGCGCGCTTGAACGCGCCCATCACTGACTCGGACAAAGTTACAACACGAGCGTGAGTCCCAGAATCCGCATCATTATAATTCATTCCCTGACCTTGCATTAATTCAGAGTCGCGAGTTCGACAAACCCAGGCTCAGCCAATCATAGAGTCCAGAGTCCAGACCGCCTAATGTACCGGTAGGTAATAGTTACCGTACTGCCATTCGAATTCGCACCCCATGTCCGCGAATAATTATTTTCAAAGTTTTTCTGGTTTCGCATCGGCCAGAATAATTTATTTTTGTTTTCGTTTTTGCCTATTTTGCCTGCTAAAAGAGCCTTTTTGGGTCCAAAAATCTTGGATTTTCAATTTCAACTTTTCGACCAGGCAAGAAATAATTTCCTAAAAATTTCGACCTGGGCTAAAATAATTATTTTCTATGCGAATTCACAATGGCATTACGGTATATCCGGGTACTTGAATCAGTTGTTTCTGGGGTTGGGCTCTGGTTTTTCAGGGTAATCTCCCGGCTGAAAGTGCTCGGGAGACCATCGGACGGCTCTGAAAATCCCGAATTAACCAGCGTACGTCCTTCCAGCCTATCCGCAAAACCAGGTGCCCCCCCCGAATGAAAATGCGGGACGTACATTTCACAAGCACTTAAAATAACATGTTAATTCGAACCTTCTTCGCGTCCAGCAAGTCTGCAACCCTAAACCGAAGTGGTCCTTCCCTCTCAACCAGCTGATAGCTAGCATCAACTGAGGGCAGCACCACGGACCGAAGACTTAGCTCAAGATCACGTTCCCATGGCTGCTGAAAGCTGTACCACACATTCAGTAACGCATCTCACAATCATGCCACACAATGCCGGGCCTGCAGAGCTCTGGGGCAGCCTCCAGAGCTCAGAAGGGACATTCGTAAAACAAGCTCTCTTCCGGCGCAGTATTCTGCAGCTGCGCCGCCATTCTTCTCAGACCAACATCGAACAGAAGCTTCTCTGTAGCGACTTCACTCCAACAGCAGCGGCAGCCTTGAGACGGTGGCGGCGCACAGCATTGCAGCAATGGCGGGTAGATCATCTTGACAGGTCAGTCTACGACCTCTCTTTTGCTCCTGACCAGAGAGTCTCTACATTTGGCCTCAGGACTTGGCTTGGACTTTACAGGTGGCATGATTTTTCAGCGGCACTGGGAAGCTCAGCATTCTGGCCAGAACTCATTCTGAGCTCTGTCTTGTCCTTGAAAATGGTGGTGGCATCATGGCATGGTTCTCAGAGGCACTGGGGAGCTCGGCATTTTGGCCAAAACTCATTCTGAAAATGGTGGTGGCATGATTCGGCGGAGCATTGGCCTCAGAAGATTGGGTCTGGACGGTCTGGACTAGCTTGGACTTTAAAGGTGGCATGATGTTCCAGCGCCGCTGGGGAGCTCAGCATTTTGGCGTTAGAACTCGGTCTGAGCTTGGTGGCATGATCCGGCATGATTCTCAACCTCTTGCTCTGTCTTCAAACTAGCGGTGGAAATGAATTTCAGCAGTTGCCTCAAGAGGAATTTCTCATAATAAGGGTTCTCGGCAACTAGCATGAAGTGTTTTTCACTCGATGGTGGGCGCTGAGCTGATGGAGACATGGATTTTTCTTAATTAGGGTTCTCGCAACTAGCATGAACCTTTCTAGATCGACGGTGGGCGCTGAGCTGATGGAGATACGAAATTCTCTTAATTAGGGTTTTCGGCAACTTGCATGAAGCTTTTCAGCTCGCTGGTGGGCGCGGATAGTACTCATGAGCTGGGGACACGAACTTCCCTGAATTAGGGTTCGGCAACTGCTGATGGGGACACGAAATTCTCGAATCGGGGCTCTCGGTAACTAGCATGTAGATTTTTTAGCTCGGTGGTGGGCGCGAATAGCACGCATGAGCTGATGGGGCCACTGATTTTTCGTAAGGGTTCTCGGCAACTAGCATGTAGCTCACGGTGGGCGCGAAATTTCACTCAGATATGAGCTGATGATGCCACGAATTCCTCATAATTAGGGTTCTCTACAATCGTCGATCAGCTCATTTTACTCGTCTCAGGTACGGCGCCTCCAATGCAACATGGCAGACGCCTTACAGCAACAGATGGCCGCATCGGTGGGAATCAAACGATGCAAAGCCGATTCGCCACTGTATCTACTCACGGACGACCTCATCAAGACGATCAGCGAGATGGCCTGCAGGTATATTCTTTTCCTCGACCTACATCTTCGATCTTCTTCGCTTGATCGTCTGGCTGTTCATCTTCACCGCTCCTCGGGGCATGTTTTGACTGCATGAAATGACCGCCGTGCCACCCCGAATCCTACTTAAGGAACCGTGCCCCTTCCCGCAGGCCAATCGAAACGAAGGCGACCATGGCGTACGGCTACCACACCGACAGAGCTCTGCATGCGGGGCTCCTCTGGACGGACGAGCAGCTGGCGCTGCACGCCAACATCACCGGCAAGTGCGCCATCTGCAGCCACCCGTGGAAGGTGAAGGACACCAGGCCCGTGCTCGGCCCAGACGGGAAGCCGTGCTTCGACGCGAAGGGCAAGCCCAAGAAGGAAGCGGTGGGTACCTTCAGCCTGGTGCAGAAAGCCAGCCTCAGATACCCTGGCTTCATGATCTGCCCCGCAAGCAGCCGCGCCCTCGCACCCATTCTGTGCTGGGACTGCGTCGCGAAGTATTCCGCGGCCAAGCTTCACGTCCTCAACCGTGGTGAGCTGCGCCTGGGCGACACCCCAGTCCTCCGCCAGGATGGGGGCATGGGCCCTTGGCGACAGCTGTGGGCGTTGGACCTGAAGCAGCTGAGCACACTCAAGAAGGCTGATTGCGAGTCGAAGGCGGCGAGCACCGGCGCGGTGTGCAACAAAAGGAAGCTACCCCCAGCTAAGGGCCCGGTCGGGAAGCGGCCTCGGGAGGCGAAGCTTCCTCCCCCCGCGCGCCCTCGCGAGTGCCCGACCCCACTCGCCCGTGCCATGGTAAGTCGCCGTCGTGCCCGGCATTCTCGGGGATAACCCTTGTATCTCAGGTCCCGATCCGTTTTGCCCCTGTCCGGTACTTCGACCGCTGGCTTCGTAGGAAACAGGTACAAGATTTCGTCCCGGCACCTGATAGCTTCTTCGTGTTCCTGACCCGCCCCCCTGTTCTTCAGGTGCGCCGGCAGGGCATCAACGATCCATCCCGTCTCCAAGCTGAGCGCTTCATCCAGTGCGTGGTGGACGGGACGGCGTTCGTCTGGCCCGAGGGGTTTCGGGAAGGGCGTGCCGCCGTCCTGCACTGCTCCAACTGGGACGCCAAGGGCCACGGCACGCTCAGGCCGATCGGCATGCCAGACGGGAAGAAAGGCCTGCCTGCCACGGTCTACTGGGACCCGAACGGGCGCCCCGCGTGCAGCTGCCCCCTGGGAAGACTGCACACGCAGGCCGTGTGCGTCCACAAGCTCTTTCTGGTCTCCTTCTCCGCGAGGGC
>DF237895.1:0-22251 GCA_000708835.1 Klebsormidium nitens | reverse complement strand
CCCCTTAGTCTGCTGGGAGTCTGCCCAAGCAGAACTGGAGAGGGTTCACATTGGACTTTCCGGAACAAATTATCCTCCTTCGAAAACACGGAGTTACTGCGATGCCGGAAGCACACGTCATGGTCCGGAACGCGCTTTGCCAACGGTCAAAGTTACGAACATCAAAAAGCTTTCGGCATCGAAGAATGGACCAAAATGTCCGGTCGTAAAACATGTTTTCGAAAGGCGGTCGCCGACCGCCTTTCGAAAACATGTTTTACGATTATGACGTCCGACTGAGCGATAGAGCGGCTCAGATTCACCCTCACGCAGTTCGGCCGAAAGTTATGACGTCAAAGTGTACTAGGTGTACCATTCTGTACATCCACGTGATAACACGTGGTTCCCGCCGGAACTGGTGATGCATTCGACAGCGGTTTTCCCAATGTGAACCCAAGTTCGGAACTCGCTGGTGCAACGTCATCACACGTCATTTGGGTACATCTCAAAACAAAGCAAAAGTTGATCGAAAGTCCAATGTGAACCCTCTCCTGAGCACCAGTGTATTGAGTCCCTTCCGACGGCTTTCAGAATCGGATGTCTTCACTGCTCTTCAATTAGCTCGTTTGCTGGCAACAGAGCGAAGAACAAATGACGGCTCCCGGGAGCAATCTTAGCACCTCTACATCTCGATAGAGTTTGGTTTGTCGTAGCTCGTAGCGTCCAATGCTCAAGCACAAAACCGAGCCACCACTAGAATACGGGTGGTGACGTCGCAAGAGGATGTCTGGTACAGCAGAGCTGGCCCAGGACTTCTTTCCCGTCTCCATACGGATTGCACGCCACTGGCTTCCCTGGCTGTGGGATAGAGTGTTTCCAGCTTATGGGGCCCTTTTGTGCCCGAAACCCTTTGTCACCGTTCAGGTCAGTACCAAGCATTTTTGAAGATGGGCAAGAATGATAGAATAGTGGGATGCTGCTCAAGTTCGAGAAATGGCTCTGCACAATCCTGCTGCAACCCTGTCGCAGGCATGGTTTTATGCCATTATTGTCCCTCAACAAGATGTTGGAAGCTGCAAAGGTTATTGGGGAGATTAGGGTTAGGGTTTGAGCTTCCGTCAGCTGGTCTCACCAGAGTTTTGACCCTCAGAACCTGGTTTGGAAACAGGGTGTTTAGTAATTGCCATCAAACAACTGGAAGAAGTGAAACTGCGAGCCAGCTGCGTTTTGTTGGAACTTGAACTGCTTCTTTTTCTCAAACTTTCAGTCAGGCCTAAGCGCTGTGATATGGATTGAATACGCCCTGACAATCTGGTTGAGCTTCAAAAGAAGCTTACGTCTGCGACGAGCGTCAAGTTCCACTTCTGAAGCCTTTTTGAAGTGCGGTTTGGTATTTTCGGGCTCGTGAACTGTGTACTACTGCAATGAGGTGATTGATCAAACTGGGTACGTGCTTGTGCTGAATCCGGATCAACAAGAGTGGCGCCAGTCACGAAACTTTCGTCCATCTGTTCTGCCCGTCGGGCTTTCATTCTGCAATCGATGTCGGCCGGTACTGTTGTGAGCACTTAAAACGAGTTTCTTGAAGGTCTGGAGAAACGCGCTTGAAGTCTGACCACTTGGCAAAAAGTCAACCAAAGAAGTGTGTGCTCTTGTGACTCCCCTCTGCTTAGATCTTATGTGCTCTCATCTTGCCTGGAGAGGGCCCGAAAGCGCGAGCAGATTCTAAACAATTCCCTCTGTCTTTTTGTCCAGGTTTTTGACCGGTCACTCTCGATTGGCTGGCCCGTCCTACTTGTGGTGGCATTCTTGGGGGTCATCATCGGATGGGGTTTGGGCCTGGCCCTTTTAAAACGACCCCAATTTCAGGGCCAGTTTTCCTGGGCTTCTAGTTTCTTCTTCTTTGGGGTCATGAACGCAGGCGCAATAGGGTACCACTGCTTTCCTGGAAGGCTCCACGCTTTCTACATATTGGATGTGGTTGGAACGGCTTGTTCTAGCCTCTCAATTGTGGCTGGTTGCTTAGCTACCGAAGGGGTCATTGATGATCGGTTGTCCCGGACAAAGCGGTTGTTACAGTTGACATACTGGTGTACTCTAGGTGTCATTACTGGTGCTAAGCTGGTTGGGGTTTCGATTGTTTGCGAGATGTTTTACGCCGTACCAATGCAGTTTGCGGGAATAGCTGTCTTGTGGCTACTTTGCTCAAGAGATTGTCAAATACTAGGAGCGTCAGAGTACGAACCCTCCAACTCAAACGAGGATATTAGCTTGAAACAAAGTTCACCGGACAGGTCTGTTCAAGGAGGAATGCAAACGGGTCACTCAGGTCTGCGGTTTAGAAACAAGCAATTTCGAGGTCCGGACGAAACTTCGATTGAAAGGGGCAAGGTAAAGGTTTTAGCCCCCAACAAGGTATGGTTGTTGATGATGTTAGTGAGCATCTTAGTCGGATCAGCTAGCGTAAGTCTTGACAGACTGATTTGCAGGTATCAAGAGGCCAACTGGTTAGCCGTTGTATGGATATTCGCTGCGTGCGACCTGGCATTTGTATTCCTGTTTGGATTTGTACTTAGTGACAAGGTTGGGTGTTAATTAGACCCACTTGCGAGCTTCCAGTTTGTAGGTACCGGCAGGCTCATTGCCAGAATATTGCTCGCTACTGTAGAAAGAAGGTTCATAGACCGAGACTTCTGTGAGTTCACCGCAAATGAAGGTTGGGAGATCCGGTCAGTGTACACTGAGAGTTTGGGATTCAGCCGAGCCAGGGCCGGGCTTGGTGCCCGGCCTGTTTAGAAATACGAACCGTAATTGCGGGCAGGTTGGTTCCGGCCGCCCCTTCGAGGCTCTGACTTCGGGCCGGCTCTGCCATCCGTACTAATCAATTCGATGATTGTGATATCAGAGTATTTAATAGATATGGCCGCCTGCTTGATATCAGTGAGTATGTAATGCCCGGGGTGGCCGCGCTTTGATCAGTTGGGGCTTTATCTAGGAGCCCGTCGGACTCGACCTTGTGAGTGGGTGGATCGATAGCTGGGCTCATGGGGAATCCGAGGGCCGCGCCACAACATGCATTACAACTACTTGGCAAGGATGTTTTGTGAAGTCAATAGAATGATTGAATGATCGCACTATAGGGCATGGCACAATGTTGTGCCCCGCGATGCCATAGCTAGACAGTAAAGTCCGGGCTTTCCGGGGCCCGTTCGGCTGGCTGGCATGTGCATACGCTTGATTAGCATGCAGTCCGCGGTTATGCATATCGCTTGGATCCTTCATCACATCAAGATACTATATGGCATTCAATCCGGATCGAGTAAGTTACTAAACGCAGAGCTGGCAACCAGCTCATGGCGCGGTGACGGTGGCACATATAGCGGCGCCGGCCTCATGATACATGTACGTACGCGTACAGACTCAGATCGAGCTTACTTAGCTTATAATACTAATTAAGCTCTCATGCCGGGTACGGTAGCCATGTGAGCTAGCTACCAATTGAGCTTGCACATATATGCTAGCTAGCTATATAGCTACCAACAGTACTAAGCCTGTCCGAAATGATTCCAGCCGCGCTTTAGCTAGCTAGCCTGCATGGTATGCAATATATGATCTGCAGTTTAGGCGCTCAGGCTTGATCGGATTGAATGTATCTATCAATGCGACTCTGATTGCAATCCCAATTAATTTGAATATACATCTTTGACCAATGATCGACGTCGGAACCATCCGATGAGTCCCCCTCCAAGCTAGCATTCAACTCGAGGTCTGTATGGTCACCCGCCTTTCCTGAGCAGGGCGAATTGTTTGGGACATACCCGGTGACCGGACCGTCGGCCCACAACAAGTGGTCTATCCAATTCATCCATTTGCTGATGGTAATAATACAGAAGCGTTGCAAATTGCTGATAAATTTGCAAATGATCCCGGCTTTGTTGGTCGACAATCTGACCGCGGGGCACATGGGTTCACATGTTCACTAAACCATTGCAATGCATGGTGTAATTCTAGCAATGCGAAAAAGTCCAACGCTTTTCAAGCTGGCCACGTAGAAGTAACAAGCTGCAGAATAAGTTAGACCGTAACTTTTGCAGCCGGACCATACCCTCAATCTAAGTTAATGTACACCATCCTTCCGCACAGATGTTGCTAAACCAAGTCTTGCCACGCGTGCCCGCCATGCAACTCTTGGAGGTAAACTTGACGGCAGTCCGCTGCTATGACAAGCTAGTTCTTGACCTTCTATGATTGCTGACAGCAGACACCTGATTTCATGTGATCAAGAACGGGGCACTTCCGAGTTCGTCAGAAAGGAGAAATTTTATTCAAGTCGCCGTGCAACCGGTGCGTTCCCATCATGGGAGTCTGTGCTGCTTGATCAAAGAGCAGTCTTAAGTAAAACCGAAGCAACATGCTCCCACGGAAGGAAAGATACCCTTGACTGATTGGAGGGTCTTCCGCTCAACCTCTGTCCCTGACTGTACTACCGTTCTGCAGGGTCAACTCATGCTTTCTTCTTACCGAAAGGGCCTGTCCATGCATTTGAGTAGGTCCTGCATAGGGAGTCAGAAAGCGCTCAGGTTCTGAGGCGTCGACGAAAGCAAAAGGTAGACCATCTCATCGTGGCAATGATTAAGAGCAGAATAAGGTGCATGATGTAAAAGTGGTAGATACACTGAATACATATCTGGAATCAGTCTATCTGCTTCCGCGTTTGTGCTTCACTTTCTCTTCCCCTTGAGTGGAGGCTATGAACAGCGCCCTCAGTGTCGTCTTCGTGGGGCCGAAGAAAGACGATGCAAGACAAAAGATGAACGGCCAAAGCTCGGAACAGACCCAATCGATCAAAGTTTGATGGCCCCAACGTACGGAGAAGACCCCAATTGAGTACTGCTTGATGTATCAAAGACTGCATCACTAAGGTCACACCTTCGGACCGATGGAGGGCCTTTCGAGAGCCGGAACAAAAGACCACATGACGATAAGAAACAAGCCAAAAAGCAGAAACAAGAAAGAACGCCTCAACCAATTCGCAGCAAGCAAGGCGCGAACAAAACCCCAACATACCTCAGACATATAACCTCGAATCATCAGCTCTTTCAAGAGCAACTTACGAGACAACAAGCTGCCGTAGTTTCTCCATGGTAGGAGTCGGGATCTCCAACTGCGCCAATTCAACGGCTGGGAGTGGAGTCGGTCGGGGACCCCCCAGGTCCCCTTCCTGCTCCGCCGCCAGTGATGTGAATGGCCCCCCGGGCCGGGTGTATTCACACCAGGCGTCGTTTGCGTCCAGGAGGGATCGGAGCGCGTTGTCCTTTTCTGCGGCTTCGACAATCAGCTTGGATAGCTTGATGGCTGGCCCGCAGTACCTGTAGAATTTGGTGGCAAATGTCAGCGCTGAGACAACGATATATTCGAGAGTTGACAAAGATTTGCACGGTCGTGCAGACTTTTGAGCGTTGGTTTCTTTTCACATGAAGCTTCAGCAATAAGCTTGGACTGCCTTTGGCTGGCCCGCAGTAACTGTAAGAGGTGGATGGCAAGAGTCATCGTCAGAATCCTACCCAGATATGGCGTGGGTAAGCCTTACTTTTGCATGTTTCTCCGTGTGCTGCTTTAAGAAGCAGCTTCCGCCGCTCAAAGGCTGGGCCACGGTACCGAAAAACCATTCGAGGAGAGGGTTAGGGCCAAGTGTCAAATACCCGTGACAAAACATGTGGGTTCTGTGCTGATCCCTAAACCAGGCCCTGAGCGCGTTGCCATTGTGCGTGGCTTCAAAACACACTTTAGCGATGCAATGGGTGGGCCGAACGTTTGGCCTTTGAACTGAAGCAAACACCGGCTAGGAAAGTGCAAATCTAAAATGAAATACTTCCAAGAGTAAGAACCGTTATCCGCTGAACCAGGTCAACACAACTGCGTTACCCACTCCCTCGCCACAAAACCCACCCTTTTCGATCTCTCATCGGAAGCCCCGCGCTTTCTGTTCCGACCCGCGCCAACACTCCCGGGAGATCGGCCCCCGCATCCCCGTTTCGTACAAGCTGGTGGAAAAGCGGGGACGCGGGCCGGGTCGCGACGAGCGCGCAGAGCCGCCCGACGGCGCCGTGCAAGATGTTGTTCCACGGGAAGTCGAGGAAGAGAGCCAACACCTTGGAAATGACGTTGGTAGGGGCGAGTTGGTCGTCGAGAAGGGGGGACCCGGGAATGATCTGCAGAAAGATGGTGCGTCTTCAGGATTGTCGGGATTCTGGTCTCAAAGTGCATATTTTCAGCGGCGGCGTGCAAGACGTTATGCCAAGTGGGGCGAGGAAGAGAGCCAACACCTTGGAACTGAAGTTGGTAGGGGCGAGTTGATCGTCGAGGAGAGGTGACCCAGAAATGATCTGCAAATAAAGCAAGCAAGTTCAGAAGTGTAAAATTATGATCTTGAGGTAAGAGTTTCAAGGAGCCGTGCAAGGCGTTTTTCCACGGGAAGTCGAGGAAGAAAGACAAGACCTTGGAAATGACGTTGGTGGGGGCAAGTTGGTCGTCGAGGAGGGGGGACCCAGGAATGATCTGCAAACGAATAAACGTATGTTCTGGAGTGTCGGGATTTGGTCTCGAAGTGGATAATTTAAACCGCACCGCGCGAGATGTTCCAAGGGGAGCGATGAAGAGAGCCAAGACCTTGACAGTGACTTTGGCGGGTGCGAGCTGGTCGTCGAGGAGGGGGGACTTGGGAAATAATCTGAAAGAAGGAATTTCTCACTGGATTTGTCTCATACCCTCGAACGAACGGTGTCTACTGCTGAAACAAGCTTCACTACATGCTTCCAAGTTTAGTCTCGAGACCTCAGAAGAAAGCTGTCATGACAAGCGCTAACATGTAAGCGCCAACGGTCTTGGTGCTCTTAGCACGCCACAGCAAACAATCAAAACCGGGAGCAGATAAAAGAGTCGGTACGGGCGGACATTTGCGGACCACTCACTTTGAACCCTAAGGACATTCTTTCTGCCTCTAAGAGAAGTCCTCACCAATCTAAGGATTGCTTCGATGGTGGTGATCCGGAGCCGCCCGCAAGCGGCGTTTGTCTCTTTTCGTTGAGTGGTCACGGAGGGAACGGGGGGTGGGAGGTCGAGCAACGCCACGACTGTGGGGATGCTCTTGGTCATGTCAGCAAAGCCCTGGACAACAGGGTTCGGATGACGTCAGCAAAAAGCTGGACGAAACATTTCGCTGATGTCAGCAAGCCCTGGGGGAAGCGAGCTTGGTGATGTCAGCAGAACCGTGCCGAGAGAACTAACGGGGTTACCCATCGTAACGCGAGAGACTAAGCCTATGCAGAATAGACAAGAGCACGACTCGCCTACACCAGCGAATCAGACACGAGAGATTAAAAGCAGAAATTTCGAAGATGAGGAAACATACGTCAGAGAAACGGTCCCTTACCTCTGGGAGCTCATCAATCGACGCAGCGTGCGTGATCCTGTCGAGGTGCTGATTCAACTCCATTTGAAGGGCGAGAATTGCGTCCTGCAGCTTCTCCGTGAGAGCGGCAAACACGGTGGCGTGGTAGTCGGGATCGAGCGAGGCAACGGCCTGGTGGTAGTCGCGAATGAAGTCAAGCGCTGCCTCCACCTGAAAAGGAGGAAAGTTACAATGTCAAGGTTCGGGGTCCTGGGGATTTGCAGGGGAATGGCAAAAATGACTGCGTGATGGTCGGGATCGAGCGAGGCAACGGCTTGGTGGTGGTCGCGAATGAAGTTCAGCGCTGCCTCCACCTTGACGTAAAAAGGAATAGTGCTGCCTCTATCTCTTCGACAGGGTTTTTATGAAGGGCTGAAATGTTTCGAGGTTCTGAGAATCATGGTGGGCATTCAATGGGCGCCGCAGAGACGGGCGATTATTGAGCTTCAGCAGATAGGTGTTTTCCTCGCCAATGACATCAAGCGCTGCATCGACCCAAACCAGCCAACCTTTCGTATTTGACCGCATTTCCAGGTTTTGCAATAAACTTTTTGTCTTCTGAGCTCATAAAACTGTTCAACAAGATTCCATGTTTTAGCCACCCCCACAAAGCCTCTCCAAAGTAACGATAACAATGATCACAACCAACGGAATCTACGGAGACGTCTAATCATTTTGGAAAATCACCAACTCGCAAGAAAGATGATTGTACAGAGAGGTCCCTCGATCTTGAAAAGCCCCACGCTTTCCTGATCCTACTTCTGTTTTGCAGTGTCTTCGTTCACTTACCCGTTCATACGGGGTCGGCATCTTGCCCTGCGGCTGCCCGTCCACCACCCTCCCCTCCGGTTCATCCCAACCGGTCGGCTGCCCCCAGCCTTCCCCTAACGACGACCACCCGTTTTCCGCGCCAGAGCGCCCAGGGGATCCCTCGCTGGTCGGGGGGTCCCATCCTTCTCCAGGGGAAGTCCAACCGGGCCCGATAGGCAGTCTCAAGGAGGGGCGTGCGTTTCCGGTGTCCCCCCGGTTAGGGATCGGGGCGTCAGGGGGAATGTACCCATTGGAAGTGGCTTCCTCTTCGGAGCCCTCGAAATCAATCTGGACAAGGAGAGCGAGAAGTTCCGATCAGCACGAGAGCTGTATTCAGTTAGTGGGACCAACGGCCAGTCTCAGGCAGGGTCGCAAGTCTGCAGCGTTCCGCCGGTTCGGGACCGGGGCCTCCGGGGGAATGTACCCGTTGGAAGTGGCTTCCTCTTCAGAAGTCGATCTGGGCAACAAGAGAAAGGCGTTTATTCAGCAAGAGAGGCAAAAACTAATCAGCGGCCCCGACAGGCAGTCTCAAGGAGGGTCGTGAGTTTCCGGCGTCCCCCCGGTTAGAAATCGGGGAGTCGGGGGAATAATGTAACTATTGCAAGTGGCTTCCTCTTCGGAACCCTCAAGATCAATATGGACAGAAAAAGCGAGACTCCAATCAGCAAGAGATTACAGATCGATCAATCAGCTGGTACGACAGGCAGTCTCAAAGAAGAGGCGTGAGTTTTCCATTCCCGTATCACCAGGTTTGGGATCGAGGCACCCGGGGGGATGCACCCTTCTAATTGGCTTCACCTTTGAAACCCTCAAAATCAATCTGGGCAGAAAGAAGACCTCGTTCCGTAGGGGAACGGCCGAGTATCAGTGGCGTTACTTGTTGGCTTTCGTGTGATCAAGTTGTGTGCAGGCTTCGTCTGCAGTCCTCCCAACCAATGAGAACACTGAATTTAATTAAAGAGATTCAGAGGTACAGAACATGTATGCCTCTCAGCTGGAAATGAAATACACCTACATGTGTATGGACCCAAGATGAACGCATCCAAGATGAAGGGCTAAAGAGCCAAGCGATTCTGGTCAAAACCAAGACCTTATTTGCAAAGCGTGTGTAGAAAACGACATAGTGGTGGTACACACATTTGTTTGCTTGATTTGGAAGATTACACCCTTGCTGACTGGGGAGCTCGCTTAGAAACAGGCGACAGACACGGCCTCGACTCTCTTAACCCCAGAAGTCGTTGCAAACTCCGTTGCATGTCAGCCTAAAAAGCAATGGGCTTTCGCTCTTTGGGACCTCCCATTAGAGGTCACTGCCTCGATCGACTGCCCTTGCTGAAGCTTTTCAAGAGTCTCGACTATCCATCAAAGGAATGATAGCCAAAGGCAGCAACCGTAAGTTGTATATCCATCCCGGACGTCTAATGAAAATCAAGCACTGTAAGCATCCAGACTCCCTCACTTCTCCACTGCCAGGAAGGACTGTTGGCAGTCCTACAGAAACAGAAGACTTCAATCAAACCTCTTCGCATGGAATGTCGACTGTTCGGACGGCATTCTTGTGGTGGAAAAGAAAGGTAAAGCTTCACCTTCATCTGTTTCCTTTCCTTGGCAAGCTTCGTGAGCAGTCCTCGTCCCCGATCCGACAGAGGGTTCCCCCGAACGTCCAGCGCGATGAGGTCATGGGCGCACCCGCTAGAGAGAACGTTGGCGAGAGCCTGGAGGTACAAATTATGCGCCTGTCTTGACCAGACTCCGATCAAAAACATCCCCGAGCCTTTTTATGAGACGGCGCTCCCCAGTATCAGATGAAAGTGCAGATGAAGACAACAAAACACTGGAGCATGGTGGATGCAGTTTGTCAGGCTTTGGGAGCGCGTTTTGTAGGTGCGCCTTTCCGTGAGCGTAACATAAGATTTGCCAAAGTACTATTGACTCCAAGCCTTTGAAGCGCACAAGTTTTAGGCAAGTGTCCAACACGCTGGCCCTAGCAACAGTCGCTGGGGAAGGAGGGCTCAATACTAACCATCCTGTTAAGGAGAGCCTTCTTAGATGCCCTAAGTCTTAGCTGTCATTAACTTGCAAGCAGTCCAGAAAGCAACCTTCATTGCACCCTGGTGTAATGTGCTATTTATTGCAGTCTCGGCAACTGTTAAGAACCGCATGATCGAGAACAAGCTGACCTTGCCACCCTCTGTCCTTCTCTGTCTGGGGCATGACCCAACTCCCTTGCCTCAGACTCTGTAGGAAAAGCTCGCTAATCGAAACGCCAGATGACCAAAGCCAGCTGAAATGGGACCTCGAATAGCTGAAAGCAAGACCTGCCAGGTGGGAGGAAAACCACGGTACCATAAAACAACTCACCTCAACTCCGCTGTCGGTGATCTGGTTGTGCGACAGGTCGACAGATGTTACGGCGGTATTCGCGCAAAGTGCGTCCGACAACTTGCGCAGCTTCTTGTCCCCCACCCGGCACTGGTTTAGTTGCACCCACAGCATGACATCATCGTTCGCCAGCAGGCCATCGAGAGCCTGCTTGTACCTGAAAAGAGTCACGCCCAGTTTTAATAACAGCTTCCAGCGGGGACTCTCCTGAGAAAAGATAGTCTGCTTTCTTGCCGGACAACACAAGAGTGCTGCCTTCGAGAACTTGCAGGTTGTGTTTGCTCCTGTAGTACAGAATGTAGAACCGGGAGGCAAATACTGGAGTGCTCCTTGAAAGACCTCCGACATGGTGCGCCGATTTGCTCTGCTCATCATCAAAGTTTTTCTCTCGTCAGATTGTGATAGTCTGCGGGCTTTACTGCCAATCTGGTATGTCAGTCCCACCTCATAAGCCCACATTACCCCCTTACCTTGCCCACTCCTCCCAGCACAGAAACTCAATCTGTGGCTCAGACAAATCTGCTTACAACGGGAGGCTATTACTGTGGCCTCACATAACGCTCAGCAATGGGTTACCAACATCGAAATTGTTCAATGATCAAGACTCCAAGCGGTACATCAACTGCAACTTGCCTCGATTCGGCTTCCTCCTGGGGCACTTGATTCTCAGAGTGGTGTGCCCTGACCTCAGCGTCGCTTGCCGTCCTCTTCTTCTGCAGGACCAAAGGGAAGAGGTTGCGCATAAGCAGGTAAGACAAGTTGACCTCTTTATGAATAGGCGCAGGTGATACATGAGCTGCCGAAAGTGCGAAAGTGCGAAAGCCTTTTAAAGCTGACACCTGACAATCTAAGTCAGCAAAAGGCAACACGAGCTTACGACACTGGTCAACAAGCCACCGGAAGCTTGGTAATGAGCTGCAACAACTGTCATCCACACACTGAGGTAGTCCTTTGCGGCAATTGGGGATCCCAATCCTATCAATGTCGGAGACAATCTGGAGGTTGCAAGTGCCAAGTGCCATGTTGTCGCTAGTAGATTACCACTGGCAATCGGACAAGTTGAGGTCTCAATTTTTGAATAGATCACCCTACTTATGCATGCAACAAAGTAAGACGCCGTGACCTGCATTGATGATTCTAGACTGGCAAGAATTGCAGTTGCTTCTGCATGGAGTCCTTGCAGACTGAGAATCTCACAAGTTCTGATACCCAAACCCTAGATTATGCCTGGCCTACCTTCTTCTTCTTCTTCTTTTTCTTCTTCTTGCCTCCATTCTCGTGGCCGGCCTCCTCCGACGCATCACTCGCAGATGCCTCCTCATCCGAAACATCTTCCGAGTCTGAGCTTCGCAGGTCTGACTCTGAATCCTCAACCATGAACGACTCAGACCTGTCGCGTTGCTCTGCGAAGAGCTCAGGGTAGTGCTCCCGCACGGCCGCTGGCCCCACGTCAACCAGCGTCTCGGCCAACGCCACTGCCTCCTTCCCCTCAGGGTCAAGTTTAACCCCATCTTTCAGGCTCAGGTTTTCTAAACCATCCCTTGCTCGTCGAAGCTCCTCGCTCGACAGCTCCGAGACATCTGGGTATCCATTCGGAGCGTGTGCCGCAGAGGGTCCATTCTCAGTCTGCGACTGTGCCTTGTCAGCAGATTGAGATACATGATTCTCTTGAACATGATTAGCAGGCGCAGCTTCACCGCTTGCAGGGTGCTCATTGGCAGGCCCGCTGTCGGAAGTTGCCCTGCCCCCTTTCCCGCCTTTCTTTTTGGGACTCTTCACACCCATGTCCCTGCAACAAATGTCCTGCAGCCGTCCAACTTTTCAGTTTCTTTCACCGGAATTCTTCCTACAAGGAGAATCTCATTACAACTTAGGCTCCCACATCAACTCGTCAGCATGCCTGTCTCTCCTCTTCAAATTCGCGAGGCTGTGGTCCTTTCAAACGCTAAACTAGAAACAATGGAGGCGCTTTCATCCAATTGATGCGCGGGTTGAACTTGAATGTAGACCCATACCTAGTATTTCGCCATGCATGCCTGGCAGGTTCTGATCAGCAGTTTTGCAGATTGCAAATTGCCGCAATATTGCGATCAGCAGGCGAACCGTCGCCTACAGAACGGAAGCGGAACCCCTAGAACGGAGCGTCATCGATTGACCCGGTCGGACGTTCCGATCGAATACAGGCGGCCTCTGATACGCAATAACCGAGTCCGACTCCCCGGCCAGTGACCGCTTCTTGTTCCGTTGTCGAGAGAACACATAAAGCAGCGGATCCAAGGAAGTGCAGGAAAGGATCTTCTCGGAGTCACTCCCTCGATCTTGCAAATTAAATTCACAATGTCAGAAACATGTCCAGGGCCAAGCCCTCCCCTGAGCTGGATTTTAGACTTGGAAATTGGAATTGGACGTCCCTTTCAACCTGTCAAACAGGAGGGCGAGGGCGCCTTTACAAACACAGCAGTGCACGCAGAAGGCCTGCGAGAATGAGTATGTATATAGCAACCTCCCAATCTTCTCCAATTTCTCACACGCAAGACGAGCAGCAGGTTCATATCACGTTTTTGGAATAGGACTGCTCAGGAAACACAGGTACGCCCTTCGCATTTGTCTGTGTGATACACAGAAGCAGCGCGGTCTCTTGCATCGTGCTTTGAAGTTCTCCTGACTTGGTGCATACGTGTGAAATGTGGTCGTTCAAAATTTATGGTTTGGGCTCAGACTTAGGCTTGACAACCAATGTGCACTATCAAAATCGCTGTTCGACGGGGGTTGCGAGGTGCAAGCTCCACATTCTGTCCTTAGTTTCTGAAAGTCAAGCGTTTTTTCGAAAGGGGATGTGGCTCACATTTTGGTAATGGTCAGCCTTTCTTAAGGCCTCCTCTACCCTGGCGAGAGTCAAAGTTTGAAGGCTTTGAAGTTCCCAGTAGCTTGCAGATGTATACAAGTGGTGATTGGCATTTGTCGCATCTTTTTAAAGTACGATAGGTTGCAGTTCTCGATTGGTGCTGAAGATGCAACATTGCTTCAAGGCTCTTGGAACTGCACGGCAGAGTCTCAGAGAGGGACGGTTTTGCATTTGGTCCGAGTTCGTCGTGCAAATCGGTGGACTTGGGTCTCTCCTGTCAAATCAAGTGTCTCGCCAAGCTTGAAGTGGCTTTGTTGCGAAGCGTGAAGTTGCTTTATTGCTCCTTGAAGCAGTGCAGAAAGCTGGGAAGTTGTTCCAGAACGTTTTGCTATAACCATGATATTCTGTCTCTCAGAGGCGCGCTCTTCCATAGGCTCACCAATAATATCTTGCATAACCGTGCTGATGGTTGTGTTCACTTCTTTGTGTAGGAAGAGAAGTATCAGGACCTGCTCTTGTTCACCTTGCAATTGACCATGGAATATGAGTCAAAGCGGTGAGCGCGACTCTCGCGCTTCAGCCGAGGCGCTTCTTAAGAAGGTAAGTGCAGTGCTCCTGTTTCTGCTCTGTGCTCTCATGGACCCGGTTCGGAAATGGAATTTCTCGTTGAAGCAACGCCCGGCCTGGACGTTTAGTTGATGAGAAAAGCTAAAAGGTCCTGCTGCAGCATGCGCTCGTCATGCAGGGTTTTGATTGGAACATCTGCCAGCACTTGGGACTCTGATATGTTGCTTGAAAAAGAGTCCCTCCCCCCAGTATGCGTTGTCGCCGAGCAGGACCGCAGTTCAAAGCTTCACCTGCCGTGTTTTAACCCGGTGGATCTGAGTTACTTTGTTCAGACAGTGGCGCTGCTTCTTGTGATGCACAATCTTTGGAAGGAACCCGAACACAGTTGTTATTTTTCTCCTACAGTCACTTTGTTCTTGACTCGGTGTCAATTGCCGGGGCCTGAAAGGTTCAGAGCTGAGCAAAATTCTCCGAGTGGAGAACTTCCTTCGCTTTCTGGAGTAGCTGTGCTCAAAGATTTACTCTCTGCTTGCAACCGACACTCACGATTGTGGTCATGAGCAATATTTAGCAGTTGCTTGTAACGGCAGTACCTCAGTAAGGGCCTCATCCTGACAAGGTCAACACGTTTCTGAGGGCACATTCCTGGTGAAATACCGTGACCGCTTGTTTGAGTAGTGGAATTCAGCCTTTATGCGGTCAATGACTATCTCTTCTATGCCTCCTGCAGGCCCAAAAGCTAGAGCAACAGTTACGCACGACCCTTCAGTCCAAGGGCTTCTCCGACGGCACCGCATACTCCCTCCTGACCACCCTCCGCTCCCTGTACCAAGAGATCCTCCTCACCGACCATGCCTTCGCTGTCGAGCATGATGTCGAGCAGGCCCTGTGGCGGGGCATCTACCGCCGCATCGAGGACTTCCGCGGCAGGATCCGGAAGTACTCCCAGGCCGCGACAGGGCCTCCCCGGGGCGCCAAACCGGGCACCTCCCAAGCTGGCACAGGGCTGCCCCTTCCGCCCGGGGGAGCCAAACCGGGCGCCGCAAAGGAAGCGCTGCACAAGGCCCTCGCGGGGTTCCGGGGATTCCTGGGTGACGCCACGGGATTTTACCACGAGCTGGTGTTCAAGCTGAGGGCCCTGTACGGACTGCCGCAGGACTTTTCCCCAAATGTGCCGGAGGATGTGGCCGCGAAGCTGGGGCCGGACAAGCTCCGGTTGTGCCAGGTGAGTTGGAATAATTGTGCAGGTTTATAGTCCAAGT
This sequence comes from Klebsormidium nitens, assembly GCA_000708835.1. Taxonomy (NCBI): domain Eukaryota; kingdom Viridiplantae; phylum Streptophyta; class Klebsormidiophyceae; order Klebsormidiales; family Klebsormidiaceae; genus Klebsormidium; species Klebsormidium nitens. The sequence goes on along the minus strand of DF237895.1, from coordinate 6,956 downwards.
AGCTAGGTTCGTCATGCTAATTTCGTTTCGCATATGTCGGGCCAGAACATCAAGTTTGTTCTGGCGCTTGTATGGATCTTGGGTTGCTTTCTCCCCTCTGTCGGTGTGAAGGGAGCTGGTAGCATCCTACTTCCATTTTTGCAACCTGCCCCTATGCAGTGTGCTGCTAAGCAGCACCACCTGAGGGGCTGGGGTCTTGTGCCATATCAAGCAGTGCCTCTCGCGTCCAAGCTATGTACATCAGGTGCCTCAAGAAACGAGCTGACCCTGCGCGTTGCTCTCAAGTTTAGTCAACCAAGTTCAAAGCTGCTGATCGAATGAGGGCTGTTGTTCCTGACTGAAAACGTTGCTTTTTGTGCTTTAAAGTGGAGGTAGGACGTAACGTCCTCTTCAAACCATCTATGGTGCGGGAAGTCCACATTAGCCAAACTTTTGATCTGGTCCGTTCGAACAAGGCTCAGACTCACTGACTGCATTTCCCGAGCTTTAAAATCCGAGCCCACTTTAATCTGGGTTGTTGGCTTTCCGTGCAGGCATCCTGCCACCGCTGCCTTATCTACCTGGGCGATCTGGCACGCTACAAGGAGCTGCACTCGGATAGCAAGGTCAAGGACTGGGCAATTGTGGCTAACTACTACCTGCAAGCCGCAGCGCTCTGGCCGGCGAGCGGGAACCCGCACAACCAGGTGAGCAGTCTTTTGCTGTTTATCTTATGTTCTGAAGTGCTGAGATGGTAAGTCGAGGTCACGCCTGCGCAGTTCTTGATTGAATCTGGCGTGCAGCCTGTAGGTTCCCGAGCAAGCGCGTTGCTGGGACTGTTGCAGTTTTATGTTTGGTTTCTTAGTTGCCCAATCTCCGGCCACTTAGCCCTTTCCTTTCTTCTCCGTAAGCAATCTGATGAGATCATCCTTCAAAGCAGGCCAAGTGCCCTTCGTGGTGTTCCTCAATCAGGACTTCTGTCCGGCTTTCATTTTGCCGTCGTCCCCTTGAGTAAATGCATCTTTCGCTTTTGCAGCTTGCCGTGCTTGCCACGTATGTCGACGACGAGCTGCTAGCGGTTTACCGCTACTATCGGAGCCTTGCCGTCGAGGTGCCCTTCCTGACCGCCAGGGACAATCTGCTCATGCTCTTTGAGAAGGTAAGCCGTTGATAGTGACATCTCAGGAGCACGCTTATTCAAACCGTCCCGGGACAAGCGAGGCATCGTTCGACGCCAATCTATAAAGGCTACCATTTAGGAAGACGGGGCATCAGTGCTTTGGTAGGATACCAAGGCGTAAGCCGCCAGGATGGCATACTTTTACCACAGGTTCGTACTTTTCTGTCTCGTGGAGCCTTGTACTTACCCAGATGTTGCACACCCCTCAATTCATCGCGCTTATTTCTTTCCCCTCTTCACAGAACCGCGCCAAGTATGCCCAACTGGCACCCTCCTCAAAGGCCTCCGCCAAGCAAGTCTCAGACGCGCCCCCCCACGACGACGACACCATCTCCAAGCTCCGCCTCAGCTTCCAGACGCCATTCGTCCGTTTGAACGGCATCGTTTTCACGAAGACCAGTGTTGAAACCTTTTCGGACGTGTACACTGCGACGATGTCCGACTTGGACGCCCTCTTCGAGGCTGATGACGTGGCACTCGATGCGGGGCTTGCGGCGGAGCGCCGGAGCGGGATTGCTTTAGGGAGCCTTGGTGCTGCGGGACTGCTGCAGGTGAGGCCATTTTCCTGACCATCTTTTGCCCCTCAATTTCCTTCACAGCGTTATCTTTACTGTTCTCGAACAAAGCCGAGTTTCCATTGGTCCTAATCCAGTCGATGCCCTCCGACCAATTTTGCAACCCATCTCCCCTGCTACGCGCTTCTTCGCAGGTCATTAAGCTGCCATCTTCACCTTGGATCATGCTTCCGATGGTTAGAAGCTGTTCGCCTCCAAAAGCATTCAGATCTCGTTGCGTATTGGATTATGCTAGCGGCTGCTATGGTTGGCAAATTCGCAGTCTACAACCAGAGTTGGGTCCCCGAGGGCCACAAGCCGTTCTCCTTCAAAGTCGTTTGTTTTTCCTGAGCTATCAAAGGATTCTCAGCAAATCTTAACCCGACTTTTAACGTTTTTCTGCAGGTTATGGTGATCGCCGTCTTCACAGTCCACAACCTGAGCTGGGTCCCCGAAGGCCACAAGCCGTCCTACTCTGAGATCATTCAGAGCTCCGCCCTCGCGCAACACGCCCTCACCGCCCTCTTTGAGCTCGCCGGGCGTTTTGCACACCGCTGCGGGTTAGGGGCTAACCCGACCGCTAACCTGCTCCTCCCGAGCGTGCTCGTCCTCCTGGAGTGGTTAGTGGTTAACCCGAAAGTGGCAGCCGGCGAGGGGGAAGTCGGTGACCGCCAGGGGCGCGCGCGCTCGTTCTTCTGGCGCGAGGTCAGCGGGCTGCTGAATGACGTCACTCAGGGGGTCACTGACGTGGCTCGTGGGAGGAGCGAGAGCAATGCTCTATGGGAGGATTACGAGCTGCGGGGGTTCGAGCCCTTGGCGAGCGCGCACCGGGCGCTCGACTTCTCGAAGCCCGCCCCCGTTTTGGACGTTGCAAACGCGCAGCAGGCGGTGTCGAGGGGGCGCCGCGTTCTCGAGGCGGGGAAGAATCTTGCGGCGTGCCTGGCAGACGTGCGCGCAGAGGGGCTGCGGTTCAGCGAGGAACTGGGGCTGTTCCAGTTTAGTCGGGGTGTGTCGGAGCGTCGCCCCGAGGATCTGAAGGTCTTGGAGAGGGGGGGAGTGAGCGAGTTGGGGGTCGGTTTCGGGCAGGGACTGGGTTTGCAAAACGTGGGTTTGGGGCAGGGTTTGGAGGAGACCATGGTGGGTTTGGACCCTTCTGCTGGTGGGATAGGGCCAATTGGAAGCGCGCTGCTAGGGTCATTAGTGAACGCTTTGCCTGCACACACGGAATTACCGGATGTGGGGGTATTCGGCCAGAGTGCAGGCGCAAACCTGGCGGTCTTGGCAGGATTCGGACAGGGTTCGGACGAGCGAATAGCAGATGCCGAAACTGAGGAGGAAGATCTGGGTCTGGTGAGCAGCGGGAAGGACGAACTAGAGGCGGCGAAGAAAGAACTGTTTCAAAGGGCGCAGCAGGCGGGGAAGCTCAAAGGGTCCGCTCGGGATGAGCTGGCGGTTGAGGCCGAGCGAGTTTTCCGGGCACAGCTGGCGGCAAAAAGGGCAGTTAAGGACGGGGGCAAGGAGGGGGTCAAGGAGGGGGTCAAGCAGACTGAGGAGAGCTTGGACGAGGACGAAGAGGAGATTGTGTTCCAACCGATGAGGAGGGGCGGGTCGCAGCCAAGTCCCCTTACTGGCAGCCCCATGCATGTAAGAGTTCGTAAAGTGCCTCTTGTAAGGAGTTTGCAATTTTCACCTGGTCAGCCATCTGTTGTAAATGAGAAAGCTGGGTTTGGGAGAGTCTGTGGATCACCTTTCCTGGCGTCAAAAGGTCTGCTTACGTCTACGCGAGGCACTCATCAACCTTGTCCCTTGCGCCACCACCTCCGGATTCCAAATAGGATTCTGTCCAGCTGATTTGCATCCTACCAAGCTTGGTTTATTGTCTATGGCTCGTGCATGTGGCTCTTGTGTTGGTACGCTCTCCTCTCGTTCCTCTCCTCAGCCGTCTTGAAAGATGCACGCTAGGTTGTTGTAGATGAACCAGTGCAGCTGTTTTCTGGGCCCATCACGTTCGCTTGAAAAGGGTCTTTTTAGAATGCCTGGTTTCCCGATCAGGAGCTGTTGTAAACGAGCTTGAAGCTCGTTGGGCAAAGACAAGGCGTGACGAGCCCTAAGCTTCAGACCTCGTTTTTGACCCCCTTTGGCTTTTTCGATGTCGAGAAACTCTTCGGTTCTAGTCTGACAGAAAGATTCTAGTCGTCCAGTCAGAAAGTTAGACTACCGCTGCATTCTTTGTTGTTTCAGGTCAGCTCTGCTGAACCCCGTCCGTTGTCGTTCCTTCCGCGACCGGTACTTTCTTTCGTCCTTTTCTGACCGTTGCATTTTTCATTCCACAGAGTCAGAGCCCCCGACCTGACGGCCAGAACCAGGGCCCCGTCCAATCCAACAACGGCCCCCAGTCACTGCTCCCAAACCTCGACCTGGCACCAAAACAAGGCCTCCCAAGCACCTCCGACCCCATCGTCGGCAGCAGTGCGTTCAGCTTCAACCAGTGGATGCCAGGTGGCGCGAAACGAGTGGACGCCGTGAACCCCGTCGACTTCGGGCTTCTTCACCGTGGTCCGAGCTCGCACGAGAAAGCAAAAGCTGACGTGGAGGCAGTGACGAACGACCTGCTGAAAGAGGCCGCCGATGCGTCGAAAGCGCTCGACCCCGCAGTCCAAGCGCGGGGGTACGACCAGCTCAAGCAGTTGTACGAGCTTCAGCAGCAACTGCAGGGCAACTCCTTTCCGGGGGCTTCTCCTCTCCAGGGAGGATACTCCCCCGCAAGCACCACACTCCGTCCAGGGGGTTCGCTTGCCCCCGCTGTCTACCCCCCTGCGAGCTTTGAGGCCCCGTCCGCCCAGCAACAGTACTACAACTACCTTCTCCAGCAGCAACAGGGCCTGACCAATCACGGCGCGCCAGCTCAGCACCAAAACGGCCCGGGATATCAGCATTGGGGGGCCTCTCTTTCCCCTTGGTCCCACCCCCCTCAAAGCAGCAGTCTTTTTGGCGGTCTTGGATTCAGCGCGCCTCACCAGAGCGGTTTTTCTGGGGCTAACACTACCTCTAATCAGGGTTTGAGCGTGACCGCACAAGGCCCCACCTTCCAAGAGGCGCGCGTCACGATCCCCCTGCCGAAACTGGTGCCATCAGACGAACCGGGACTCGCAGCTTCGTCGCTGTTTGCAAGCCCCCCCGTTCCCAACCGGTCAGAGACTTTCCAGGCTCTTGGCCCCTCGTTCAGTAGCGGAACAAGTTCCGCCCCCGCAGGGGGGTTGGCGGGGCCCACCCGGATCCCCCCTCCCGGGTTTGGGCAGCCCAGCACAATCCGCCCGCCCCCCGGTTTTGGTCCGCCCACCAACCAGCGCCCGAACTCTCCTTTTACCGCCAACCGCGTTTCCGCCCCCCCGCAGAACCCGCTAGAAACAACCCCTCTCGACGATTACAAGTGGCTCGATGGGTACACGCACACTCTGCCCCATGCTGCTATTGGAGGACCGCTGAACAAACCGGAGCATTTCAGGGGGGAGTACGCGGTCGGCGAGCCAAGCATCTGGGGCCGGAGTGCGAGCCCGGTTTCGGAGTGGGGGGGTCAGCAGCTGCCGGAGGAGAAGAAGGTGGCCGGCCAGATGTACCCCCCGTCTGCATATGAGACCCGGAACCCGTTCGTACCCTGAAGGCCGTCGGCGCTGACTGACGTGAGCGAGCTGCTTAACTAGACCCGACCTGAAAATCAGAAGCAGATTCTCTGAATTTTCTGAATGTTGATGAAAGGGTTTTTCACCCGCCAGTTCTCGAACCCTTTTTAGAGGCCTGTCAGTTGGTTCAACCATCTGGACGTAACGTTTTTGACAAGCAGAGTCTTGGTAGCTTCCTGCTTTCATGTGCTTCAAAGAAGCATGCTGGTGATCGTCTTTGCCCTTGAAAGTTTATTGCCGTTTTGGTTCACTTGTTGTGAGGGTTAAGGTCTTTCCAGGGCGGTCTCTTAGAGGTTTGCATTAGCCATCTCTTCTTTCTTAAGACGGGGGGTGCTTTTTGCTCAATTAGCATGCTTCGTGGCATATAGGATTTCGTGTTTAATCATTGTTGTCCACCATTGTGCAGGATAAATCGCCACATGGCACTAGCCGAGCCTATCTACCGGGTGCCGGCAGACTGACATTACCGTCGGTTGCACACAGCCCACACCTGGGACGTTTCTGGACGTGAATGGCGCCAACCATGTGCCGGCAGGGACTTTGAAGCCATTGGAACTTGGCACTAAACCACGAAGCTTTGCGTTTCGGTGGCAACATTGGACACACGGAGTGGGTGAAAGCACTTAAAACTGAGCTTTGGGAACGTTTAACTTCCAGCAAGGAGTATGCAATTGACGAGCATGGAAAGTAGTCGAAACATCGGTTGTGAGTCACTTGGCAAGAGTTACGTGTGAGGATTTGAGACACGTTGTCCCACTCACTGTTGTTTCCGTGCGCCCCACTCGCTAGGTCGGAATAGTCGGAGCACTGACGTCTTGGATCCTCGAAAGGTGCGTGCAGGATTCGTGTGAGGGTTTGAAGACTTTTTTGCAGAGCATGTCGTACAGAGACATCAGATTGACATTTGGAACTAGCAGGGCTGAGCTCTAGAGTGCAAAATGTATGTATCCTTTTTATAACAGTTTCGGAAGTAGAATGACCATCACCAGGAACGCAGGCAGCCACTTTGGAGGAGTTTATTGGTAAGCGACAGGCTTATAATTGCGCTAAGACATCATGGTTTCTAAAGCGCTCTGCCAACGTCCACAGTACAGGCTACTCAATCAACCGGACCTTAGTAAGCAATGATATGGGCGGCCTAATATACTCAGTTAGCATCGAACGCATGTGAATGTGATATCATTCAGTGCAAGTTATCATCAACGCGTTTTCTAGTGCATACGTACTAAATGATGGTCACTCACTATGTGGTGATACTAGCTAGTTTGTAAATTTGAAAATGACTGCATGAGTCCGCGAGCGGGCACCCTGAACACGATCATGACCATGCAATATGATCAGTGTCTCGTGCGGCGAGCTTTATAGAACGATGAGGATCCGTCGGACGAGATAATGGGCTTGCACTGCAGCGAGAATAAAAGTGCTCGGTATACGGTAATCCAATTAATTGTGTGTGATTCAGTACGCGTGCGGCTGCCAGTGGCGGCCATAGCTGGCATGAATATGCAGTACATACCAACAGAGATCACTTGTCATGCGGTCTTATGTCGGTGCGATATCATG
>DF237896.1:0-18271 GCA_000708835.1 Klebsormidium nitens | reverse complement strand
GATTCAATGAAAACGGCCTTGTGAAAAGAGATCATCATGCATAGTGTGACGGGTGCGCGTGAAGCTACTAGCGCTAAATCGAAAGTTTGATCCTATAACGTTCGGTCACGCCATATAATGATGTATGACATGCCCCAGATTGCATGGTACTAACGTTATATATGGCCCGTCGCAATCGTTCAGGATACGTTTCAATTTTATGACACGACTAGCAACTCGATCATTCGGACGATTAACTTCTACCATGCTTGGGGCCAGCCATGCAGCTCGACGGCGCTAAGATTATATAAGGACGTGACGTACGCAACCTTAGTCATGTGCCTGCGCGCGTATATACGCACGCGTACCATAATGCAGCGCACCCTGACAATGCATGCTGCGCACGGCCAGCGCGACGGCACCGTTCTTGCACTGAAAGTTGAGGGGTTAATCAAATTTCAATTCATATACTTAACACATTGATATGTCATTAGCCAAGGCCGGCGGATTTTACACAAACCAAAGCAAGTCCTTCTAACCTATGTACGTTGCATACTTAGTAGCAGCCTATGTATGGCAATCAATCGATCACGTGCATATGTGCATGATGCTGCAGCATCAAGTTGTACGTATACGAAGCGTGGTCATGGGCGGCCTCTGTGTGCCGCGTGCGGCCCTGGATGCTTTTAGTTCCTGACGCGCACCACATATATGATGGCACCCCAACAGTTGGCTGTTCAAGCCCTCGATCGCTAGATTGTCAATATCATGATTCATCGAGGCATCATTGGCCTCGCGACGAGTATGCCGAGACTACAAACATACAAATACTTTGCCACGTTGAAAGCTTTGATTGTCGATAGCGTCATGCGCGGCGTGTGTCTGAATGTACATACCCGAACCTTAGAACTGCAGGCTGGCTTGTAATCAGCCAACTTCAACCGTCTGCATCCACGCCTTATTCAACTCTATTGCAGGTGAACCAAACACAATTGGACAGCAAACCTACCGGTATTAGTTGAGGTCTTCAAGTTCAATTTGCTGCCTCGATGCGCATATATGCGTGCAATGTGTGATGTCCGGTTAAGTTGGATACCCTACATCCCCCAAGCTGGTTGTTTGTTCACCTTTAGACATATACTTGATTATTCAACTCCTTGCTCCAAAGAGCGGAAGCAGCTTGCTAACAACCCGTTATGATATGTGGCTGCCGCAGGTCCCAATGAGCGCCACCCCAAGGCATCCCGGGCATGTCCTGCAGCACACCGCGCATGTCATACACACTGTCGACAGACTGGCCCGCGTCTGCCTGCTCTGTACAGGGGCCGTCTCCCACGCGCGTCAGCCCGCGGCACCGGGCTGCCCGTCCTCGTGTGCGCCCCCCTCCGCGTGCTGCCCTGCGGCTGCTGCCGCCGCTTCCAAGGGGGGTGGGCTCGCCGCCTGCTCGCCCGTGTCGTCCTCCGCTGCTGCTGCGTCGGCGTCGTCATCCTCGGCGGAGGGGTGCGGCGGTGCGGCCACGATGTTGGCGACGACCACCGTGATGTCGTCCTTCTTGCCGCCCGTCAGCTTCTGGCCCAGCATCTTCTTCCAGAACGGCACGTCGTACCCCTGCACGCAACCCCGCCACGCGCATCAGCGCCGCGCCACACACGGGGAGCCAGGCTGAGAGAAGGGCAGAGACAGAACGGATGGGAAGAGAACATGGACCATAGATTCCAATCCCTAGCCCCCACACCGAGTGGTACCTGATGCGCGAAGCAGAGCCAAAAGCTTGGCCTGGTCACGTGGTAACCCAGCAGGACTTGAGGGTAAAGTGACCCTGTGACCGACCATCGAATTGCCCACCGGGGCTCGAATAGCCAACTTGCAGTGGCACTTTCGCGGCCACAAAGTCGAAAGACAGACGAAACAGTGTGGGTGTCCAGCATCAGAAGCTGGAGTCCACGTCTCCTTCCATGGGTTCAGACAGGAGAGGCGGGCAGGTTGCAGGGAGCGCCGCACCTCTTTGATGGCCTCCAGGATGTAGGGCGACTCGTAGTCGGCGTCCATGGAGTGCTTCTTGGCCAGATTGGCCAGCGCCACCGCTGCACACACACACACGCACACGCCACCCACCAGCGTCAGCCACGCCCACCCCAATCACCCACAGTACCCCCGCGCGGGGCCCCAGCCTGCGGCACCAATAGCAGCGCCAACACAGCAGCAGCAAGAGCCGCCCCAGCACGCCAGCACAGTTTGCCTGTGGTACCCCCTTGGCTCACCGGTGGTGGTGGCGGCGTGCGGCGTGTCGTTGAAGAGGCTGACCACGGCCTCGATGTCGCGGTCGAACATGTTGTCAAACAGGCCGTCGCTGCCCATGACCAGGCAGTCCCCCGCCTGCACCTGCACCTCAAACGCCTCTGCGTCCGCCGTGCTGTCGCTGCTCTCGGAGCCGTACTGGAAGGGGCAGTCGAAGAAGTGCTGCAGCACCGGCGTGGCAAAGCACACTCGGCCCCCCCGCAGCACGCGCAGCCCGCTGTCCCCCAGGTTCGCCACGCGCAGCTTCCCTGGGCCGCCCTCCAGCGCCGCCACCACCGCCGTGCACGCCCCCGCCGCGCGCACCCCCGCGTGCGCCGCCTCCAGCACGGAGCGCGGGTCCTCCGCCGCGGCGGGCAGCGCCTCCGCAGCGGCGTGCGCGAGGGCCATCAGCTCGCGCGAGTACAGCGCGGGGTCGATGCCGTCCTCCGCCACGCCGCTGACGCCGTCCGCCACGCCAATCACCCCGCCGCCGCGCGCGCTCACAAAGTAGGCGTCCTCCCCGCCCTTCTCCACCTGCACCGCAACGCCACCGCCATGTCACCCCCCCGCACGCGTGCTGCAGTGAGTAAGGAGAAGGACGTGCGCACGCGCAGTTTGTGACCCACCGCTGCAACAGCCCACCGTGGACCGTGTGGCATCTGTGTGCCAGACAGGCGAGGTGGGAGGGGAACCACCCCGAAGACCAACTCCGCTGATGCCCAGTCGCGGGCCATTCATTGCCCTGGCTTTGCTTCGGGCTGCAACAGGCGGAGCGGTTGTGGCGTGCTTTGGGCGCGCTCACCTTATCGGGGTGCGGGCACACGTGGACGCCCACGCACATGGCCAGGTCGTGCCTGCACGCAGCGCCAAGACCAGCACAGTCAGCAACACCAAAAGGCGCGCCGGGGCACTGATAGGACACCCGGCAATCGTGCACCAGAGACGCACAGGGAGCAATCACTGTATGCAGCGTTTCTAGCACATTGCGGCATGTCAATCAGACAACATTCATAGATCTGCACACGAGTCTCGGTGGCCTGCTACAGTAGCGCTGCGCCCCAACGACAGCCGCGCAAGCTGCAGAATGGAGCTGCCTTGCAGCAGTAACATCTCCTCTTTGCCGCAAGCAGCCCGCAGCCTGCTTCGCTCATACGGCACCTGTCTTCCTGGCGCTTTCTCCGCAGAGCGCAACCCAGATCTGGCGCTGTTGTACTGTGCAAAGCGTACCTGATTGGCAGCTCCTCCAGCCCTCCATCCAGAATTCCGTGCGCGCCCTCGTCCATGCCTCGCCCCGCTGTGCGCTCCAGCTCGTCCATCATTGGCCGCTGCGCCTCCACCTGCGGCACTTCCGCCCTAACCCCACCTGTGCTCATGCGCCGCGTGCGGCCTGTCCCCCCCCGCTCCGGTAGCGGCGGGGCCCACATCTTGCGCCCCAGGGCCGGCCCTGCGGGGCTGCGCGGCGGCCGACCCGCGCGCTCCTCTCTGCCCGCACCCCGCGTGTCGCCGTGCCAGCTGGTGCGGCGGCGAGGGGATTGCGCAGCGCTACTGCCGGCGGTGGGCCCCATCATTGGGCCGGCCAGCAGGTCCAGGCCGGCCACGCACGCACCAGACGCAGCCATGCCCGCGAGCGCACCAGAAGAAGGGCACACCGGAAAGGTGAGCAACTACAGGTCAGGTTGCGGCGGCTGCAATGCAGGGCTGTGCGCGGCACTTGGGGGCTTGGAGATCTGGAACCAAGGGGCGGGCCACTCTGTAGGGCCGCCAGCAACGCGTTGGCCGTCCGGTATTGCTCTTGCTCGCAACAATGATCAAGTTAGAGCTGCATTGTTCCCGCTTGCCGCATCTGCATAGTTTCAGCCTAGCAATCAAGCTACTCTCAATGCCTTCAGCCTTCAGAAACACGAAGAGGGCAATGCCACCTGCGGCCCCCGCGTCAGCAATCGTAGGCCACAAGTGAACTCGTGCAGCCGTTCGCAATGGTGAGTCCTAGCTGACCTCACGACATGGCGAAGTGGCACTGTCTGCACGAGTCTGCACAGCAGCCGAGCGGACCAGGGGCAGACGCAGACTCATGTTGACGGCGTTGAATTTGCAACGCGTCGCTTTCCACAAGCACAAACTTTTATAGTTTAACTTTTCTACAGTTCAGGGAGGCCCGATGCATGCCCCCGCCAGTCCTAGTTGCAACAGCCATGACTCCGCTCCTGCAATTCGGAATATCGGATTCATGAGCCATTCGTCGTTTCGAGGCTGCTGTAGACTGTAGGGGTGTAGGACTAGACTCTAGTACTGTCCGTGACCCCCGCGGTGCGACGCCCTCTGATTCGGGCAGGTTCCTGAGTCCGTTCCTCCTCTGCCCCTACGCTAGTGCCGTGCAGCCATTAAAGACTAATTTAAGTGCTCGTCTCGCCCGGGAACCGCAGCCGCCCTCCAGCGCTTGTTGCCAATGGGTTCCCAGGGACAAGGGTGAGTCTCCTGCGGTGCTCTTTCTCGGTAGTGGTGTAGCCGCCCCCTCGCCGTGTTCCCATCTCCGGCACTCTGCCTCGCCCTGCTGCTGTGCCCCACTCTCACTTCCGTCTTCCTGTGCAGGTCCGCTAACAGCGGCGATCCTTTTGCGGGGAGGCCCTTCCAGACGCTGCTCTTTGACCTGGACGACACGCTGTACCCGCTCAGCTCCGGCCTGGCCGCCGCCTGCCGCACCAACATCCAGGGTGGGCGTTGGTGCCCGCCTTGCCTCTTGCACGCCTGTGGGCCAGGCTGCTCCGTGTCCCCTCTTGCTGCTCCCCGCTGCTCCCCTCTGCTCCCTGGCCGACGCTGATGCGCGCTGTGCGTGCTGCGTGGTGCAGACTACATGGTGGAGCGGCTGGGCATCCCTGCGGCCAGCGTGGATGAGCTGTGCAGCGAGCTGTACTCCAAGTACGGCACCACCATGGCCGGCCTGCAGGCCGTGGGCCACCACCTCGACTACGACGACTGGCACGACTACGTGCACGGTCAGCAAGCATCTCCTCCCTCCCTGCGACAGCCACCTGCAGCTCGCCCCCGACCGCGGCGCTCTGCCCGTGCTGGCCCTCTTCCAGTGCGTGCACTTCTAGGCTGCCTGTCTGCCTGCCCGCCCCTTTCTTGAGCTCCATTGCGTTGCCTCGTGCAGGCCGCCTGCCCTACTCCACCGCTCTCACCCCAGACCCCGCTCTGCGCCGCCTGCTCCAGAGCCTGCCCCAGACCAAGTGGGTGAGTGTCCCCCCCACTCTACGCCTGGTGCCTGCTCGTCATTGGCAAGCCGTGCCACCCAGAGCTTATGACCTGCAATTTGCCCTCTCCCGCTCTGTGGCGTTGCCACCCCCGTCGGAGGAACCCTCTGCGCAGCGTGCCTGGCTGCGTCCTGCTTCTGCTTGCCCCGCTGCCCGCTCACTGCTCCCTCTGCTGCCAGGTGTTCACCAACGCGGACACCAAGCATGCTGCGCGCGTGCTCGACATCCTGGGCTTGGCCGACTGCTTCCGCGGCGTCATCTGCTTTGAGTCCATCCAGGGCGCCCCGCCCCCCTCCTTGTCCGGCCACCCGTCCCCCTGCGCCTCCGGCAGCGCCACCCCCTCCCTCCCCGAGGACGCCCCCTCCTGCCCCTCCCCCTCCGACAGCCCCTGCAGCTCAGGCGCGCCCAGCCCCACCCCCCCCGCTCCCTGCGCCGCGAGAGCTCCCTTGAGACCATCAAGGTGCCCGCCGCGCGCCCCGCCCAAGCCCCCCTCCCCTGCCTGCTGCGCCTGCTCTTGAGAGCCACCAGGGGGCACTGGCCCCGCTGCTCATGGGTCTCACCAGCCATGTTGCTGCTCCTCTGCAGGTCGCCCTGCGGCTGGCACGTGCGGGGCGCAAGGGCGCGGAGGCCAGCCTGGCAGGCCTGCAGGCGGCGCTTGAATCGGGACCCCCTCGCATAGTCTGCAAACCACAGCCAGAGGCGTATACCCGCGCGCTGTGCATTGCGGGCGCGGATGCTCGGTCGACCCTCTTCTTTGACGACTCCCTGCGCAACATTGGCGCGGGCAAGGCGGCAGGGCTGGCCACCGTGCTGGTGAGGCACCCACCACTGCCCAGCGGCACCAGCGCATGCGCCACTGATGGCGCAGCAGCACTGCGGCGGGCCTGTAAGGGAAGCGCAGCTTGTGTTTCACGTACCAACGGTCCTCTGACTCCCTGTGGCAGGGGTCCCCGTCTGGGCTGGGGCCGCAGCCCCCCGCTCGTGCCCGCCATGAGCTGACACGGTCTCGATGTGTGGTGCGGTGTGGCAGGTGGGCCGGCAGGAGCGCTGCGAGGGCGCCGACCTGGCGCTGCCGTCCGTCCACGAGCTGCCCGCCGCGGTGCCCAGCCTGTGGCCGTGCGGAGGCCCCGCGGCAGGTCCGCCCGAGGCCGGCTTGGAGGAGCGGGCGTCGCAGCAGCTGCCCAGCGTGCCAGCATGAGGGGCGGATGTGCCGCTCCAGATGGAAATGACCGCCCTTAGGTACCATCATTCTCGACGCTCGCACTAGCACCTATTTAATTGACGCAGGCAGGTCACTGCGGCGTGGATCACTGTAGCAGCAAGGTATGCCATCCGATGGTGCAAGGTGTTACGGCTTGTAGGTGGATATTTAGCAGACTGCGCGTTGCTTGAGGTATCTGTTTGGACAGACCCCGGAAGGTTTTGAATCCGTGATGACGTTGCCAGCGGACTCGGCGTGGCCGGTCACGCCAGCTAGGGGCGGCCCACGCCCACGCGGCTCGTCATCGGTGGGCAGTGCAGCCCGCGCTTGGGTAGCCCTGGGCCAGCCTGAGGCGTGCACGGACCGGCGGCTCCGGATGCTGCGCCGGCTCCAGCCGGACGCTTCTTGGTCTCAAATCTGCCCATTCATTGACGCAGGCTAACAAGGACTAGTTTGTGCTTGCGGTGTACCTCATGGCAGTGTTAAACAAAGGTTATGGAGTGACGTATGCTCTTCGGCCAGCATGCAAGAGCAGCCGCCATGGTGCAAACCGGAATTGACAGGTGTGTTTATAGGTGATCGATCTCTCTGATGCACCAACACGTCGGAGCTGCTGGTACATGCACCGCAATCATATATTTTGCGGCTGCACATGGTGTGGACCACCTCATCGTACATTGCGTGCGCACTGTCGGCGGCACCTTAAATTTGATTATAGACTGCGGTTGATCATTGCATCAGCTACTGCAATGTTTGTGCAAACATATGTACAAGTCAGAACTGTATAAGTGAGCATGAGGGTCATTAGCGACCCTACGTTTTCTTGTGCACTTGATAGAGAACTAAGGTTATTGCGGGCATAAATATTCGCATTTGTCTATCCCTCGCCTCACTCTTCACTTTACGAAAAGCAGCAGACTCAGCGGAGTTCGAAAAGGCAGGGCTGCATGTTGCAAGTTTCGACGCCAACCGATCAGCGCGAGCTCCACCGCACTGTCCTTCAAGGACGGACACAAAAGCCTCCGCGCAATCTCGTTTTGAACGTTTGCCTCTTGGCAGCGCCAGCAAGGACTGCCTTGCAGGTCAACCCTTGAGCCTGCGCCCTGAACATAGGCAGACGGTCTCTCTGGCTATCAAGGCAAGAGGCTGCCACCGGCTGTAGAGACCCAAACAATTAAGCGAGGCTTCGACCCAGCCTTCCAGATCCATTGATTGATTTCCCTTAGGGCTAACCAGATCCTTAAGTGAATTCCCGAGCGACAGAAACAGGAACAACACGTAAGCACTTTGATAGACTCCGCGGAGTGCTTAGAAACTCATTAAAGCCGGCAATTACAGAGGAGCCGAACTCAGGTGTACAACAGTCATGTAAACGACACAAGCTCGTTCCACTGTGTGAAGCCCTTCACCCGCAGCACGAGGAACTCGGGTGTCTTATCTTTGCCAACTAGACTAATAGCACAGAGCACCTCAACGGCAGGATCCGCTCTCTCTGCGGTTCACCCAAACGGAGTTGTTCGAGGGTTCTGCCGGCACGTCATCGGTTGCGCAGGCTCGCTAGCCTGCTCAGGGTCCGCGGTGCCTGGCCCCGCGCCTGCAGCCAGCTCACAGGAAGAAGCGCCGCCGGCTCGTGTCCATGTCCGACTGCACAGCCACACCGCACCCCCGTCAGCGCCCACAGCCCGCGGCCGCCCTGCCGCACCGCCACGCCCCGTCGTGCAGCGCCATCAGAGCATGCGCGTTAGGATAGAGTGGGGCAGGTCGCCTTGCTCACCTTGTGCGCCCACTCGTACTCGCCAGCCTTGGAGTCGAAGGTGCCCTTCTGCAGGCTGAGCAGCTTGAGCGTGAAGCGCGGCCCGCACTCCTGCAGCCGCGCCAGCACGGGCGCGCCAGGGTCGGCCCCGCCCTTGCGCCCGCCGCGCTCCTCAAAGATGTACCGGTGGTGCCGCACAAAGATGTAGTCGCGCTGGTTGTGGAACGTCACCACGCGCCGCCCGCGGAATTGCGGCGCCTGCGGGAACAGCGACGCCAGCTGCCTGCACGCCAGCCGCACACACACGCGCACCAGTGAGGCCCGGCGCACCTGCGGCCACCTCCCCGTCGGCATGCCCGCCCCGCTCCCCGCAGCATCCTCAGCAGCGCCTGTCTCAAGGGAGTGCCTGCACTTGCCCTGCTCTATGGTGGGGGTGGGGGCGGCATACCTGCCGACGCGCAGGCCGAGGCGCGTGGAGAAGTTGTTGAGGATGAGCTCGGGGATGTGGCGCGTGGGGCGGCCCGCGCCGGGGATGTCGGCGCGCAGCTTGAGGCTGCTGAGGCGGAAGTGCGCGGTGGGGCCCGCGGGCAGGCTGACGAGGAGCAGCCCGTTGGGCCGCTTGCGGTTCTCGTGCAGCACGAGCAGCGCAGTGAAGCCGCGCGCGGTGGCGTACTGCACCATCTGCTTGACCGCGTAGTCGGCGCGCTTGTAGAAGTGCGCGCCGGGGAGCAGGCCCAGCAGCTCCGCCACAAAGCGCAGCAGGCCCTTGGACGGGCGCCGGCACGTGGTCACCAGCACCTTGGGCGCCACCGCACGCGCAAAGTGGCCGCTGAACTCGTCCTGCGCCTCCTCCGCCTGCAGCTGCACCCCCACGCAACCGGACGCGCCTCAGCAGCAGGGCGCTCTAGCAGGACCACGATGCTCAGACCCAGAGAAGGTCCCTAGGTGGCGGCCTGGCTTGCCCTGCCTGCTGCATGGTCAGCAATGCAAGGTGGGAGTCCCCCGCCAATCGCAAGGAGCATCAGCGCAAGCAGTCTCAAAGAAGTGCAAGCGAGTGCGCCCCCGCTGGCAGCTTCAGCCCACTAGCGTGTGGCGCCACAGGACCAGTGGACGCCGTATGCACTGGTGCGTACCTCCTGATCATCCGGGCGCACCAGGGTGTCGTCCACCTCGCGTGTCCCCTCAATGGTCCGGGGGATTTTCTTCGGGGGTGGCTGGCAAGAGCAAGAGACACGGCCTGAGTGTCAGTCATTCAGTGGGTTTGTCCACAAACAAGAAAGACACAGGTTCCAGAAGCATGGGGCGACGAGCAGGTCTCTCCCTCCCCGGCCTCTCCCCCCTCGTCAATCACGCGGCGTGCTCACCGCTTCGCCCAGCGCGACGGCCGCCTCTTCCTCCTTTTTCCTCTTGAGCACCCGCTGCTTCTTCTCCTTCTTCTTCTCCTGCTGCACCCGCGCGTGCACCTCGCCCCGCTTCACCTTGTTTTTAATACCCGAAGGCAAACCCCGCCGCTTGGGGGCCCGCCCCTCCCCTCCCCCCGCCATGCTGCACCACCGAAGCAGACACACACTCGGACGCCAAACGTCAGCGATCAGACGAGCACGTCCTGTAGAATAGCAAGAAAAGAACTCGCAGCACTCTGGCACAAGCAGCGGGCGGAAGGCGAATGCCAGCTACGGTAGTCCTAGAGAAGTGATTGATGCACGCAATGCTTGACCGCAAGCCTCAAGAGTCAAGGCGCCAGCTATTGGCATTGGCAGGCCAATGCCAATGATGATGGCAATGGCACTGACTCGGACTCAGGCTGAGGCCAATGGCAATGGTCATTTTGTCGTTACCGCCTGGGTCCCAAAACTAGGATGGCGAGTCTACTGGTGTTCACCGTCTCAGAGTCTTTCTCGGGTGCCAGAGTCAAATGATCCGCGCATAGGAAAGTTGAACCATGAGACATTTGCATTTGTTTGATCGAAGACCATTTTCAGCGTTCTGAAAGCTCATTCAGCCGTCTTCTGCGTCTCGTAGTCTCTTCACGTGGCTGCTTGTTGTTTGGGGCAATAGTAGTGGTGTTGCCCCTCCGATTTGCCATTGATTCTGATGCAGGTACGTCGAAGTAACTCATCTTTTCTAGCAGGCAGCGCATCATTGCTCACAGGGTCCTCTCGGTCTAGCCTTTCCTGTTGAACCCCCCACTGACTGCGGGGGTGAGCAGGGCCCCTGCGTACGAGTCGCCATGGCGGAGGCCCCCGATGCAGGGCCGCCAGAAGAACGGCCAGCGCGGGTGCCGAGCGGGGAGGGGGCCAGCACGGCCGGTGGCGATGCTGAGGGCGGAGTGATCTTCATCCTGGAGAAGGCGTCCCTGGAGGCGGCCAAGGTCGGCAAGGTGAGCCCCACGTGCCCTGGGCCGCCACCAATGGGGGGGCTGGCGCCACCGGTTGACGCAGTGGGGGGCGGTCCATTGATGAGTGTGCCACCATGCCCGGGGCGGAGCAGGGGAGGGCCGGCCATGCTCGCAGTGGGTTACAGCCTGGCACTGGACTTTCAGGGGGCAGGCCACCCGCTGCGAACGCCTTGCTGGCGCCCGTCCCCACCAGGCTACTGGTGCCGCTACAAACCCAGTCCTCAGTACTGCAGCTGTCTTGAAGGCGGACCCAAAAGGGGTGCACTTCGTTGTTTTTCTGAGCGCGGCGCACGCGGGTGTGGGTGCAGGGGTACGTGCTGCTCAACTGCGACGACCACGCCAACTTCTTGCGCAAGCACGGGCGCGACCCCGCACTGTACCGCCCCGACATTCTGCACCAGGAGCTGCTGGCCATCCTGGACAGCCCGCTCAACAAGGCCGGCCGCGTGCGGGCCATCTTCGTGGCCACCGAGAAGAACGTGCTCATCCAGGTCAACCCGCACCTGCGCATCCCGCGCACCTTCCGCCGCTTCTGCGGCCTCATGGGTACGGGCCCCGCCCCACGCGCCACTCTCGCGCGCCGCCCCCTGCTGCCCGGCTGTGTCCGGTGGGGCGAGGGAGAGCCGCCGGCCCCGCCAGCACCTGCTACCCTGAGGCACCTCTACTTGGTGGTATCTGTCATTCGCAAGGAGTGCCCTTGTGTTTGGTCCATGTCCTCCATTCTCTAGATGGTCTTCAGAATCGAACTCCTTTGTTCCTACGGCTGCTCTCCTTCTTTCCTCGCACCGTCCTCTCCCCCCGCTGACCGTGCCGCGCTGCCTGGCCGGGCGTGCAGTCCAGCTGCTGCAGAAGCTGAGCATCCGCGCCAGCAACGGCCCCGACAAGCTGCTGCGCGTCGTCAAGCACCCCGTCACCAAGTACCTGCCCCCCGCCACGCGCCGCGTCGGTCAGCCCCCACCCTCTGCTCTGCCTCACTTGTGGCCTGCCCAGCTTCCCACTGCGCCTGGTGCGCCTCTGCCTGCTGTGCTCCGCTCGTCCTGAGTAGAGGCTCTGCCACTGAGGCGCGCGCGGTGTGGCTGCGTGCAGGCCTCTCGTACAGCTCCCCCAAGGTCGTCTTCCTGCCGCAGTACGTTGCCGCGTTGCCGCCCGCGTCCACCGTCGCCTTTGTGGTGAGTGCGCCCCGCCTCGCCCCAACCCCGCCCGCCCTGCCCCGCGCCATGCGGTGATGGGGGGCTCCTGCGCGCCGGCTGCGCAACTGCCCCTTTAGTCACAGCAGCGCCACTGGAGCAGACCGACGAGTCGTCTTGAGCATACCTCTCTCAGCACTAATCATGAAGCGGCTTCTCAGTGAGCACAAGCCCCGCTTGGGGCACCCCGGCGGCCCGGTCCCGACCTGGCCCTCCGCCCCTTGCCTCGCTAGACAGGGCGTCCAAGAGCAGCCGGTGCGGCACAACTCGCGCTGACGCACTGCCCGCCGTTTTGGCTGCTGCTGCTGCAGGTGGGCGCCATGGCGCACGGCAAGGTCGAGGCGCAGTACGTCGACGAGATGGTCGCAGGTACGCCCTCTGTCCGTGCTCCCTGATGGTCACCAGGCGCTCTACGGCTGCACCTGACTTTCGGCTGCACCCCTCGCTCGCGTCTGTGACGGCACAAACGTCCGGATCCGAGGTTGTTATCTAATTTATTCCTGACTCCATCTTTGCAGTATCGGAGTTCCCCCTAAGCGGAGCATGCTGCATTGGCCGAATCTGCAACACTTTCGAAACACAGTGGCACATCTTGTGACTTCCATCTGTGGAGAATATCTTTGGTGGATCGCCATGGTTTTCATCGAACTTTCAACACATGCATGTTTTACTGATATATCACATTGACCAACTCTTCCTTGAGTGCTTTACATGTTGTAACAATGCCCGAGTCGGCATCACACAAAAAGCTGAAACAAACCACTGTCAATATTTGTCACGCGCTTCACGGTCTTGATTATATACACACACCTAGTTTGGGTTCGATCGAGTCGATTTCGATTGGATCGTTGCCGCATTGTTGCTAAGGAGATAGGGTGGAAGCAAATATGCATGAGGCACAATCGTGATGCATATATCGAAATGATCGAGATTGCAATATCTGTATGCAAAGCTGATGCCATACTTTCCTCCGTAAGCAATCGTAGCTTAATCAAGACAAGACTCAAAACGAGGAACATGTCGCCAACTTAATCGAAGGGCAATTCATGCACATTTCAAATGCCATTTGTCCTCTAGGTGATTGATTAATGGGCGCCCAGATTACAAAATGTTTCATGGTGTGAAGTGATCGATCTGCTCATCAAGGGATCAAGCTCTTGATTCACTTCTAGCGACCCACAATCAAATTGACGAATCGATGCATGGTTAACCCTAGACCATCATCTTACAATGGCCCCCGCCGGATTTACGCATAAATAAAATTGGGCCGCTTGTACGTAGAGCGCGGGCCCTACTAAGTTGGGGATCATAATGCATTGGGTCGGAAGTCAAGTACATCTTACATACCTGTTAACAAGTACTTGCCGTCTTGGGCAGCAATAACCGAGATCTTGCCGCGCAGAGTCTCTGTCTCTGGGACAAACAATGACAAGGTAGTCATATAGAGATATGAATTGGCTCTATCAGCTCATTCTAGCAACCGAGCAATGTGCCTATAGAGCACGGCGTTAACAATCATGCATAAGATCCTTATGACGGTTTCTCGAGTTACCACGTCAATGCCGGTAGCTAAATTGAAACTTCGAAAATTCGATATGCGTAATGTAAAAATGTTTCTTACTTTGTATGAGTTTATTGCGAGAAATTAAGAATAATAGATCAGATGAAAGCTTGACCAGTTTTATGCATGCGAGCCAACGTGTGATTATACTATACGAAGTATACGCAGAATCTTATCGATATCCTTGATTAATAAGAAGGTTAGGACACTACTCAATTCGAGCCAATATAGTTTTTTGCGCGCATGTTCTCTATCGACTTCATTCTGTCAAAATTCGTCAAGTTTTGTCATTGCTTCTATATGATCCGCGTCATTCGCTGCCGCATACTTGAAACTGGCAATTCTAAACGCTAGCTATGGAAGAATATGTATGTGATAAAGACAAAACAACCGGCCAACAAAGTAATCAACTAACGAATAATGGCGAACCATCGTCAATGATTCTGAGTCCTGCAACCCCAATCACTTCAAATGCTTGCGCCTAGGTTAGGGATTGTATGTTGAATATACTAAAGCAACTTTATAGTATATGCCAATTTAAGGCCTTATTTAGCTAAATGATTTATGTTTGTCAAGCTATGGACAATTAGAGCGCCTAAACGCTCTAGTAGCATTAGAAAGGGTTTGATGGTCGACTCGACCGGGCTCCCACTTTCTATATTTTAAGGCCGCAGTCAAGATAATACTAATTACGTATTATGACCTTGCAATAATTACTAAGAGGCTTTGTGATACGTACTCATCACCGATGACTGTTTTTCAGACAAATATTTGGCACGGATTTTGACGCCTTTGAAATGACAAACACCACCGTTTTGAGTTGGTCACGCCCTCAAATAACGGGTCCCCGTGCTCACTTCGCATGTCCCTAGAAGCGCGCACGCTCGACAAGGTGGATAAGAGACTGCATGAATTATGGTGTACTACGCAGCCCGGGCGTCCTACCCTGAACCATATTCCGGGCGCACTGCATTGGGAGGTTTGTCTAGTTTAGATTGCAATCGCTTCAATGAAACCTCAAACATGCCAGAAGTAATCTTCAGGTGGAAAAGGCTGGTATCACGCTGGTATGTCGGCAATTCATGCTCAGCTAAGCCACGTCTCTGATATTGAAGGATTGATTAAAGAAAAGATCAACGCGACATTACGAATATTGGAACCAAGGTTGTCTCGGAAGCATCAATCAGATGTTAACACGGGAAAGCTTGCGTAATGCGACTAGCCTCCGACCGGGGCGTTTGCATCGCATATGTACATTATGAGCGAGTCATAGATAAATGTATCCGGGATGACATGCAATGCCATATAATCGCGCTGGTGCTTGTTCCAATCGGTTACCAACATTCTATCGCAAAAATCCAGAACCGCATAAGAAGTCGACTTGGTGCAACAAAAAGATCATGGTCATCCTGAGTGACGGATCAAGTCTTGTTGCAGTTTTCCGTAAGCGAGTTTAGCTTTGTGACTTTTGCTAACCATGAAAGGGGCACACGCAGCACGCATCAAAGCAGAAGCCACTTACCAACTATTGTAAAAGATGTTGACAAATTATATGTGGACCGACATATGTATAATGGCGACAACAACTTGCAAACACTCTCTTTAACCTAGTTGTGATCGTCACATATAGAAACCTTTTTGTCCAAGATGATTCAAATATCCGCCCTACACCTCTTCAAAAGGACACGAGTCGACTGAAGCGCACCATATGGTGCTTAACTCGTCCAACCAACACAAGGGTGAGACCCTTGAGAACATTTTTACAGGAGAAGGGTTGTAGGTCGAACCCTCCGGCGGCCTCCACCAGAGTCTGGCCCCGTGGCTTTCGATAATGAGGCACTGGCGCAGTCGGCCGTTGCCTGATCGCTGCTAACACACTGCCCGCTGGCTGCTCCGAGAATGTCGCGCACCTGCATGACAATTTTCAACTCTATGAAATCTTGAGCGACAGGAGAGGTTAATAGAACAATGTCGTGGCCATTGCATTAGCGGAAACAGTATAGGGAAGGAAAGAATGCAAAGTCTCCTATCAGCACGCTTGCCACGCAGGAGGTGTCGAAAGTGCAGACCTCGACGCGCAGCCAAGCACTTTCCCTTGAGTCCATGCTTCTGGTTTCCGACATCAAATCTCCTTCACCCTTTTTCAGTGGTGATAATACGAAGTTGAAAAAGTTGGCATGAGAGGCTGGAACATCAAAGACAACAAGCATGATGTCGGATCATCAATCAGCCCCCCACAGCGCAGGCCCACCTTGTGCCAACAACGCTCCTTTCTCTTTCGCCCTTCCAAAGAACACTTCTTGCTCAGAGTGCAGCCATGTTCTTCTTCCTCGCAGTGCAGCCAACAACAGCCCCCTCTTCAACGGTTCAAGCGAGGCACACGATCTCACCTGTCAAATTGCTTTTCGAGGTGGTGTCCCTGGCCGTCCCCCTCCGTACGCGGATGCACCTCCGAACTTGCCCTTCTTCTCCGCCGGCTTGAGGATCTGGAAGGAGCACATGAGGGTCTCGTCCACGCTCATCATGGCCCCCGCGTTGTCAAACTCGCCGCAGTAGTTGGGCGCGGAGAAGATGGTCACCAGCTGCCGCTTGGCAAAGAACTCATACCCGTCCTCCACCACCTGCACCGCCGCCACGCCACACCCCCGCGCGTCAGCCACCCACCCAGCGCAGCCGCAGCACACGGGATGGCCGCGCAAGCAGCAGGGCATCACACTGGGGCTGGCATCAGGACAGCTTGCACCGCCCAGGGCAGGTGTGCACACGGGATGACCAGGGGCCCAGTGCCATGGGAGCAGCACCGCACTGGGCATGCATAGAGGGATGCACAAATCAACCTGTGGTAAAGCAGTCCAGGGGCCCCGCAGGACCGGGCCGACAGTGGCTGCACGGCGGCAGCAGTGATCAAGCGGGCATCAGCGCAGCGCAGCAGGGTGGCAGTGTTGGGGCGGCGGCTGACCTGGTGCGCTCGGCAGATGAGGTCGAGGTCCTGCTTCTGCAGGAACTCCTGCACGGTGTCGCTGCCAAAGGTGTAGGACACGCCCCGGTCGTTGTCCCCCCATCCCTGCACCTCCTTGTCGGGGTCCGCCCACAGCAGGTCGCACAGCAGGCCCGCGTCGGGGACGTCGGTGGGGCGCGCAATCTTCTTGATCTGGTCCAGGCTGCGCAGCTCGGGGGAGAGGCCGCCGTGCATGCACAGAATCTTCTCGTCGATCAGTGCAGCCACGGGGAGGCAGTTGAAGCAGTCGGTGAAGACCTTCCAGAGCCGGATGTTGTAGCGCCGCTTGCACTCGTCGTAGAAGCCGTATATCCGGTTGATGCTCGCGCACTCGTGGTTGCCGCGCAGCAGAAAGAAGTTTTCCGGGTACTTGATCTTGTATGCCAGCAGCAGGCAGATGGTTTCTAGGCTCTGCTTGCCGCGGTCCACGTAGTCTCCCAAGAAAAGATAGTTGGCCTCAGGTGGGAAGCCCCCATACTCAAACAGCCGCAGCAGATCCGAGTACTGCCCATGGATATCCCCTGCACACACACAGCGCCAGTCAAGCAACCGGGGAAAGAGGCAACTCAACACCTCACATTGAGCATACTCCTGGCATGAACTGTTGCAGTCAAACACAGGCACCCCAACCGCCTGCCCCAGCAAAAATCCAGCCTGCTTGCAAACCCTAGCGCTGCTGGCGATACAGTGGGGCCACCGCAGGTGGTAACGGGCACAGGCGGCTGCTGGGAGGGAGGACTTCACAGTTTAGGGTTTTGTGCGCTGCAATTGGCAATACACCCTCACCGCATATCTTGATTGGCGCCTCCAGCTCCAGGAGCACCGGCTGCTGCAGGAAGATCTCCCGTGAGGTCATACACAGGCTGCGAATCTCCGCCTCCGAGAGCTGCACTTGCTTGCCAGGGCGCCCTGTTCTCACATCAAGCAATCGGTTGATGATGTCATCGACGCTATTATCATCCATAGTCTCGTGCAATCTGCTTCGTCTGGCTCACAGAATGGAACCTTGCTCTACCTAGCCGAGTCTATTGAGCACACCTTTGCAGTGTAGCAATGACTCAGGTGGCAACCCTCTTGGCTTGCTTTCTCTACGACTAGAGGCCGTCCCATACCCGCCACATGCCCTTGCCCCCTGCGCAGGCGTCCCGGGTCAGCAAGCAGCCATTTTTGATGCTGCGGCCAGCGCTCTCATTATTCCACCCGTCTCCGGTCTTGCACTTCCTGCCACTTCCGCCACCAAAGTGCGTCCTTCCCTCGCTGCAATTGCCAACCTACAGAGGTCCTTTGCAACGCCTTGCCCAAGCCGAGAAGGGTACCCTTAAAATGTGACAATGAAGGACGATCCTCTGCCAATTGGGTTCCAAGTCTGACACTCGGATCCGGTCTGGACAAGGTGGGGACAACGGCCAAAGCTGAGCAAGACTCTGACAAGTGTCATATTCCCGTAACGGTGTGCCTGCTTATAAGCTTCCCGGGTGGGCACCTGTAGGCTGTACCAATGCAAAATGTGCCCGTATTAGGTCAAAAACATGAGGATTTGAGTTTTAATTCCAACTACCGGTATTGCAACCGCCAGTGGCCCCACTTCCTCATGCAATGCAGTTCGGTGCTGCTGGCAGGCTGCTGAGCCTAGGTGATTACCGTACGACCAAGGTACAAAGGTATG
>DF237897.1:0-22206 GCA_000708835.1 Klebsormidium nitens | reverse complement strand
AGTCGAAAGGTATCCCCCTTGAGGGGGTCAAGGGTTGCGCCATGCATTAAATGCGAATAATGCAAAGGGGCCAAAATGCATGGACCTCAATAAACGAAGGGTCCAACATGAATAGACTATGGCCGTGCATAGGCTATGAGCCTGTGGCGGCGGCGGCGCGATGCGCGCGCGCGCACGCTCAGGACACGCTATGGCAAGGAGCCAATCTGGCGTGACAACCAGCTGTCACTAGCTAGCATCGTTCAAGGCAGTAATTCAGCCTGAGTTCTGATACCTCATGCAATCGTGCAGATTTTCGCTCCCGCAATAGCTGTGTTTTGGCGATATCGCTGACTTGAATGCCATGCAGGAGGGGTGCAGGGACTTTCTAACTTTTGTTAAGGAACTATGAAAAAGGTTTGTGCCGAAAATTCGATGATTTGCCGGAGTCGAGCGTTGGGACTCCGGAACATCTCACCAATCAGCCTGTTGTACGCACAATTTTCGGTGCCACGAAATCCTCCATACGTTTCCCATAAGACACGATTAAGTGTCGGACTAGCTGTGTTACGATGGAATGCCAGTGCATAATCGGGACGGTATTTGACCTCTCGCGATGCAGGGACCACGCCAGTATGTCGGAGCTAGGCACGTGTACGTGTGATTCAAAATATATGTGTCTTTGACCGGACGGGATCGGTCACGCCCGCAATGGCACGCCTCCAAACCTCAAGTCAAGGGCTCGTTTGAGAACTTATCTGCTGGCTATACATAAGTGTTGCACGCTTGCCGCGTCTGCTCTTATGTTGATGAAGCTCAAAACCGCTTGAAGACTTATTTGAGGTACCAGAGCTGCTTGACGGACGAAGGAGCGTCACCCCGACCTGAAATCACTTTCTTGGATTCTGCAGGTCTCTTCTCTGAAAGAGTCGCCCGAGTGACAAGTTGAGGGCATGCACCTGCAGAGCAAAGTTGATTAGGGGCTGCTTAACAGCAACATATCAATGTGGCACCAAAGGCTGGAATCGAGGAAAACTTGCGAATGACGATCGTCGTTGCAACGCGACACTCTTCTAAGCGGGCCAGCTTACGTTGCTGTGATTGACACCGAATGCGCCTCGCTCGCGCTTGAAAACATGAATATTACACTTGGTACAGCAAGCCAGCCTACCGGCAAAATGTTAGCGGCCTTCATCAATCTGTACGGTAGCTCGGACAGAGAAGTTGAGAAGCGCTGTGGCATGAGAGAGCGTTTGCTGGAATGTACTGAATATTCAAGCAAAATGAGACGTCAGGAAACCTAGAGGGAATTACCTGACTGAAGGTCAGGCGTAGGGCCTTGCTTCACGGACAGAAAACAGTCTCCGGAGTTGGATGCGTTTCTTATGCTCGTAACCTCCGAATGTTCAGTACCGACCCGGTGTCGTCGTCGAGCACCCAGTCCTGCGCAGAAAGGAGGTCGGAGGGAAAAGTCAGATCGTTCTGTATAGTGAGCTCAAGCCAACGTCCGGGTAGGGTTAGTATGGGGGTTAGGGTGTTTACAGGTGTGGAGCGGGCGATTATCTGGGTTAAGATTTTCAGGGTTAGCTTCGTTCTTATTCTAACTTGAGCTTGATGTACCTATTCTAAATAAGAAGAAGTCAGGTTCCCCAAGACAATGGTTGACAGGCTGGACATCTTCAGACACTTGAACGGCTCCGAGGGCTTATCGAAAATGTGTTGGTTGTTGCCGCGGGGGGCCTCTCAGGGGGTGCCATACAACTGCATGCAAAACCATTGTCTCCCTGTTGTGAAAAGGGGTGCAGTTTCGCAATCTCGTGGCAATCATATCAACTTACCAGCCAGAGTGGTTGCCTTTTTCCAACGCAATAAAACAGCAACCTGATACTCTCAACAGGGATTTTAAGGGAGAAGCATTCAGCCTACTTTTAAAACACTGCTAAACGACGCGTCCCTTCCAATGACCGACTGCCTTGGCGTTTACAGTCGCCGAATGACTGTCTGGTGTTCCGATCCTAACAGCAACACGAAGTCGATCTTCGTTACTCGATGACACCCCCAGCAACGCAGTATAGGGGCCCTCTTCGAAAAGACCAACCGGTCAATCGACGCACACCTGAGTCTTCGAACAGCAGCAACGCAAAATCGATGATTGTAGCTTTTGCTTTAGCCGCAAACCAGGCCCCCTCTAAGAACATAAACCGGTCAAATGGGCGCCTGGCTGAGTCTTCCAACAGCACCCGTCATACGCACTCTCCAACGTCGCCAAAATGCAGAGAAGAGCCAACCTTTCGTACCCTCGAAAACACGACCTTTGTGAATAAAACCAGAGCCAATCCTGAATACGCTGTGCTCTTACTTAAGTCTCCCAGCAGAAATGCTCGTATGTGATCCCCACCCGTCGTACGAATTTCAAACGGGGGACAAGTTCCGCCATCAAAAGCACGACCTCTGTCAACATAAGCAGTGTCAACCGTTGGGGCATCGTTTACCTGAGAGTTCCAGTAGCAAGCTCGTATTGATCACCGCTTGTTGTACGGATTTGAAAGGCGGGAAACTCAATAAGTTATCTCATCAAAGGTTGAAACAGAGCCGTGCCAGATTCGTCTGCGCATTGCTTACCTGAGTCTTCCAGCAGCAATCTTCATACGTGATCCCTGGCCGCTGGCACGGGCAGGGCGCACCAGGGGACAGCCGCCGCAGCACCGCCCCCGCGTCCAAACCCTCCAAACCCCGCCCGTGGCACTCAAGCACCGGCGCGCGGCTCCCACAGCGGCACAGAACGGGCGGCCGCGGGTCGCGGCCGCGACGCTCGACGAGCGCCCGAAACCTCGAAACCCTCTCCCGTTGCTCGCGGTCCAGATCTGCCCGGGAAACGTGCTCGACGAGGCTCGGTTGTCCGTTCGTGCCCCGGTGAAGCTCGACGACGTTCAAACCGGACAGTAGCTCTTCCATTCGGGCGGCTGATTCGGGCGTCCGATTTGGATCCTCTCCCGAGACGAGGTCTTCCACCGAACGGCCTTTAGAAGACCCCCCCGAAACGGTGGCTTTCGGATCCGCGCCGAACTTCAGCAGCAGATCGCAGGCTTCCCAGTCTCGCTGCTCCGCCGCCGCCGCGAGGGGGGTCATCCCCGGAAACAGGGGGTCGTTTTCCGCGCTCTTTGCCTCAGTATCTGCCCCCAGGGCGAGAAGATACTCTGCTACGACCAACTGCGTGTTCCCCCCGAGCCCGGTTGAGTAGTAATGCACCTCTAGAGCTTCGCTAAGAGCCTGGCCTTTTAGATCGGGGATCGCTCGGGCGAGTTCGAGGGGGGTAAGCGGGTTTTCGGCAGCGCGGGCTTTGGTGGTAATTGCGAGAAAGAGGGCGGTGCAGGGGTAGAGGGTGGAGGTTTTGACGTTGAGGCCGGCGCCGAGGCGCGCTATGTCGACAACTAGGGGGAGGTCGCCCCCAAGGACTGCCTGCAGGTCAAGAGGGAAATCTACGAACTTTTGCAGTTTTCTAAAAACCTCAATGTCGACCAATCATTCAAGTCATCCGACTTCAAGCAGCCCTGCAAAAGGCAAGCCTGTATCGCTCTTCGGTGTATTGAGTACCCAATTTGGCACAGGAACACATTCCTGGCTAGTCCAATACGCTGTCTGATGGACACTCCGAGATAGGTTGGAACTGTGTGCCAATGATGAAGTCGACGATTTCGGGGACTTCTGTCAAGCCTGGACGGGTACTGTGGATTCCCGGTGTGTCACAAACCTTGATCGAGAAGCTGCAAAACGTTGTTGGCAGAGGTGCTCATCATCGTTCAGGGAACGAGGGACCGGCCGACATGACTGTGCTTGAGCTGATTGCGGTGCAGCACTTTTCAGCCGGTTCTTGAAAGTGAGCTAGAGGGACTTCGACCGAGGGAAGCCGGACGACTTGGCTTGTAAGAGCTCATGCCTGAAAGTGCAATGTACAGAGCCTTCAGAGAGAAACAATTTCACGCCCCCATAGACGGACACAATCCGCAGGGGATTGTGACGGGGAATATTGCAATTAACATACCTGGTGAAGATAGTTGAGGCCTGTCTTTCTCGACACCGTCTTCCCTCCCGCAGTTGTCAGGCTGATGTTGACTTGCTTATCGATGTCGATGGTGCTCAGAATGTCAGCTCGTGTTTCCTCCCAGCCGGGAAAGCTTATCCTCTGTGGATCCGACTTGCTCTTCCACAACCGGAGCTGCAGAATGATATGACCAGATCATCATATCTACAACTTGCAATTTGTGGATATATCTCACATATATACATAACCCAGCTAGTGGGCTCAGTCAACGTACTCTAATTGATATAGCCTGCATATATATTCATAATTGTGGTGGCCCAAGCGCTTTGCGAAGCCTTGCAAGGCTCGCCTGTTGTCTGGCAAGAGAGCTAGCTTCATTAAGTTGCAGTGCGGTTGGCGGCCACCAAATCAAGAAATTTGCCCTCGTGCTTGACATTTTTCCAAGAAGACTTTGTCCTTAACAAAAGAAAGGGGCCCCTGGGGCCAGTCGCTGAAATGTGAAGCAGGCTGCGAACCCAGTTATCACAGAGTTGGTCCACAAGAGAAGCATCACAACCTGAACCCTGATTACACCTGAACCTTAGTGTTGACTTTGTTGTGACACTGCTCGCTACCACTACTCTTTGACAGCACCAGGCAAACACCGAATGTTTCTGAAGTCTTAGACTGTCCCCAAAGTAAGAGTCTCGCTGGATTCTGTAAGTCACAAACATGTGAGGGAGAGAACCAAATGCAAGTCTGAAACCTTCAGCAGCGTCATGAGTAAGCACCTGAGCATTTGTATCCGCCAGGTACTTCTTCAGTGCAGAGTCGTGTGGCTGCAGCTTTAGCGCTTCCTCTGAGGCCTCCACCGCAGACTGAAAGTGTCCGAGCGCCACGGACGCTTGGGCCCTCTTCGCATGCGCCTTCCACCAGGTTGGGTTGAGGCTAACCGCGCGATTAGCATCGTCGAGGGCGCTCACATAGCGAACTTGGTTGAGCAGAGCCTGACCTCTATTGGCGTACAAGATTGCATTTTCATTGTCTATGTCGAGCGCCTGAGAGTAGTACTCAACAGCTGCATCATAATCTTTACGAGCGAACGCTGCATTGCCGAGCGCCTTCAACTGCTCTGCATCGATTGCCTTCTTGCTGCTTTTCTCAGCGCTTTCAGCATTGCGTGGCATTGACTCTGGAGGGTTTCCCTGACATTCTCGACTCCCAGTCTCTTTACTGCCAGAATTAGCGCAGTCATCTTCTGGCCTGGAGACCTTTGGTTGTACCAACCCCCCGGACTGTGTGCTTGGAGACAGGAGGTCTTTCAGTCCACCTAAAGCTGCGAGCCCGCTCAGAGGGACCCTGGAAGCCATTGATCACGCTCGAAAGCACTCAAATCAAACCAGCATGGTTTTGTTCCTCGCCGCAGAAGAGGTAGCTCGGACGTTGTGGCCCTCTCAGGAAAGTGCTCTACAATAAGTGCGCAAGCCCAGGGTATCAGCGTCATTCAAGGTTGCAGCTGATTCAGCGAGCTGCACATGAAGCCCAACACATCTTCATCAGTGACAGGAGGTCCAGGAGTCAGCAGCCATGGCATTGGCATCATGCAGCGCCAGCTCATCCTTTTTGAAGTTTTGGCATGCTTTGCACAAGGGTTTGCGAACACTTTTAAACCTTTTATGGGACCGCGAATAGAGGGAACGGTTAACAAGCGGTATGCCGGCAAATGCAGACCTGGGATTGAGCCGCCGACCCGCGCGGGAGACC
Source organism: Klebsormidium nitens (assembly GCA_000708835.1). Classification (NCBI taxonomy): domain Eukaryota; kingdom Viridiplantae; phylum Streptophyta; class Klebsormidiophyceae; order Klebsormidiales; family Klebsormidiaceae; genus Klebsormidium; species Klebsormidium nitens. The sequence continues at coordinate 16,442 of DF237897.1, read as the reverse complement.
GGCGGCAAAACCGTCACTTCTTCATTGCGAACCCATATTGGCTAACCGCAAGCTGACCTATTAGGTAGTCAGAAGTGAATCAATTTCTAGCATTTTGATAATTTCAGCTCGCAGCCATCTTCTCCTTCCTACTAGACTTGGTGCGAATCTTTGACAGGCTACTGCAATTGTGGCTCCCTTCTCGTTTCTAGCGCCGCATAATAAAGCTGCCAGAGGTGTGTGGGAAGGGGTACAGAAAACTGGAATGTCTGTTGATCGGGAAAGCTGGGGACCACCAAGGCAGGAGCCGCTCCCTGGGAGAAGCCAGCCCTGCGAGCGGCTTGTAGCGAGTCCCCCAAAGACGGCTCCTTGAAGTGTTCAAAGCTTAGCATCCCTTGGTCCTCACGAAGATTACGCATTGGCAGTCACGCTGCTGAATGTTTGCAATGCCAGGGCCCCCAGTTGGAAAGCAGTCGTTCGAAACTCCGCCGCTCAGCTTCCGCAGGAAGCATGTGCGGCGGCGCCTCTGCTGACATGTGCGATGACGTTAGCTTGTTGCAAAGCAAAATGCATGCATGCAGGGGGGTTTTGGGGCCTGGGAAGGCGGCCATCACCTCCGTTCCGACAGTAGCGTGTGTGTTTCTTCTGCTGTGGTGGAGCAACTCCCTGCAGAGCCTGAAGCTTACGACGCATAGTCTTATGTCAACTATGCAACAGATGGTGTACGAGACACCAGAATCAGCGGCAGTGCAGGAGCATGTGATCACCTGGGAGAACATAGATAGGTGAGCAGTTGCTGTAGAGGGGCCCATGACCTCGTAAATTGGAAAAACAGACTCACGCCTGAGATCTAAAGTCAGCTGGTTTCTGGCTAAAAAGGCAGCAGTGTTTGAATGGGCTTGTCCAATGCTGTGATATGTAGCTGCTTCTGTTGAAAACTGATATAGCATTGCCTACTTGTCTGCTGGGGCACTCCTCCTGTCGGCATGAGGCTGGCAGATTAGTTCGTTAGACTCACAAGTATTTCAAGGGGTCAATGTCTTGACTCCTACTTTCAATAAGACCAGAGACCGTGAGGTGTGTTGATCTTTCCAGTTGCTCTTCTCCTGCTGCCTCACACAGGCTGGAAATCGTTGAAGAGAAGTTTCTTGGAATTTATGTGCACACCTGATTGTCGTCATACACAAAAGTTTTCTCAGAGGGTTAATAGCACCTGCTTCGCTTTGTGCTTTCCCTTTTGGGGAAGGGCCAGCTGACCTTGCAAAACAATCTGGACAGACTGTGAGCTCTAGCAATGTGCTTGAGCTTAAGTTCTGAATTTGGAGCTTCTCAGAAGCAGTGGCAATGTACAAATGGAGCGCCTCTGTCTTTTCAAGCGTGAGAAGCTAAATCCTTTCTCGTTTCAAACTGACAAGCTGTTATGAGCAACACTTTCTCTGAAGCAAACTTCGAGTAAAGGCAATCAACTTATTCCATGTTACTTTGCACCGCTGTGAGGGCCGACCAACAGGGGTGCACTCTTAAGGCCCTGCAGACCACTATCTAGCCCCTCAAAGAAAATCCTCTGACAATCATTGGGCAATCCGATCTGAACCACTCTGAAAATGGACTGGAGCATGGGAAATGAATCAACATGACGCACTTGTGCATCCCCCCCATCACTGTCCTCCGTGCTCGTTTTCTCGGGTGAGCAACAACGACAGCAAGTGCATCTCTGTTGTCAGTCCTTTGGAAGCCTGGCATTGTGAACGGCCATAAGCTATGCTGTCAATCACAGCGCATATCCCTCGGTCTCTTTGCAGCGTGCTCGGCAACATCAGCAACGATCATCGGGAGCTTATCATCACCACAATCTCCGGCCAGTACGAAGACGAAGACGTCGAGCGCCGATACGGCATGACGGCGTGGAATCTCAACTGGGTGGGCCACTTGCGGCGGCAGAACATATCCAACTTTTTGATCGTGGGGACCGATGAGCTCGCGTGCGAGATGACGCGCGAGGTGGGGATTCCCTGCTACGAAGACGAGCTGGGGTGGATGCCAGACGCCAAGTTTTACAGGGGAAGGCAGGTGGGAAACTTCACTTTTCCTGGAGTAAAAGTCTCTTTGGGTTTTTTGGGACCTATAAATGTGCTGTGAAAGTTCAGGGGGTTTAGCCTTGGGGGAGTTGCAAACCAAAGTGGTTAGGAAGGGGGTAACCTCCCCCTGCAAGAGGGGGCCGCCAAAGCCTGAAAACCAAATGGGGCCAAACGGGAGTGTGCCAGAGTGAGGGCACTGTTGTTATTTGATTGGGCTGTTGGACTTTGTGCACTGAGGGTATAGTGGGCATATTCCTTTTCATCTGAGCTGTTAATCTTGTCAGTAAGCGTTGTAAGAAAGCTTGCTGCCAGACGGAGCGAGTGCGATCGTAGCAGCTTTCAACTCAGATCATCTGAGTAATAGAGAAAGATCGTCAGCCTAGTTGGTCAAGTCTGTTGGTGAGACATAATGTCGAGACGTAATATCTATGTATCCATCATGTTCCTTTGACCGGTAAAGTTCCGAGCATTGCAGACGGTGATTTGCCAACAGGGATTGAGCTGGTGAGACACGCATCTTTCGGCTCGCTATCGCACTCCCCTTGTCTCAAAAAGGAGGGACGAAACCGAAAATTTCAACAGTTAAGTCATAAACTGCAGATTTTGAATGCAAGTTATTTTTGTGGTTACAGGTGGGGTTAAAGTGGTTCTACCTCCAGCAGATTGTGGCCCGCGGTTACCACCCCATCTTTTTGGACAATGACGCCGTCGTGCTCCAGGTGAGGCCGGGTTACTTAACTACCCGACTTAACCCCGGTGTTTTGCAACTAGAAGGTTGAGAAACTTGAGGTTGCTCCAATGAGATGTCTTCAGAAGGTCGAAGGGGCGTTTACGTCTCTGTACTTCCTAAGCCCCATATCACGGAAGGACAGTCAAAGTGATACGTTGACCAGCACGAACTGAAAAGTGTGCAATCGAGGTGCGAACTATAAGAATTTTGAAAATTATAAAAGCGAAAGTATGCGGCTTATAACGTTCTCTTCAGCCGGATCAGAAGACCTGGCTTCAAAGAGCAGGATCGTGAGGACAGTCGTCGCCAAACAGAGCATTATACGACGAATTAGGTGCTTATGCTTTTGGGTTTCGACTCTTGAAAGATAAGATGATTCGGAATGAGACAAGCGGACAGAGGCATCCAGTTTCGGTTTCCGGTTAATCTCAGACATGCAAGAGAGGAGCGGCACCCACTGTAAGATTGCTGTTTGAACGGCTGGCACCAACGACAATGTTTGGGTTCTAGAAACCAAGCAAGCTTTGCTCTGCTTCGCAGGATCCATTCCAGCATTGGGACAGGGCGTTCGACATTCAGGTAAGCAAAACTGATGCCACGTGCTCTACTGCACTGGTGAAAGCACTCGCATAGGTGTCGATCGGAGTGCCTTGAGCGGGTCTCGTTCTGTGAATTGGAGAAACTTGAAATGAGAAAAGATAGAGTTTGATCCTGCTCTGTGTACCCGCTATGTAGGCGAAAGGTGATGACACTCAACTGTGTTGTGGAATCTCCTCGATTAGGACCGTGTTCAGAGAAGTACTTCCACGATTTGAATCCGCACTATCAGTCCTTCGACCCTAAAGTTGTGACCGACACGGAGAAAGATTTGCGTCACTCTCGCCGAGGGAATGGGCACCCTAAGGACGCATTGTCGACTAAAGAAGTGACACCTGTCCGTGACTCATTCGGGTCTCCCTTGCGAATGTCGTCAGATGGATTAGGCATGCCCTTCGAGGATGAAACATGGGACATGAAAACAAGGTCTAGCTTATGAAGTATAATGGCACGTGGTCGATCGATCCGCTTGATAGTCCGCACGAAAATCCATACGTTCAAGCTCTCGAGCGCCAGCTTAACACGCGGCGTCAGAAGGTAGGGCTGAGAATGTGCCACGTGGCATGCAGGGGCTGTACGACATGAACGGCGGGCTCGAGCCGGCGGAGGTGTCGGACTACCACAACGAGAGCGGCGCCATTTGTCCGCTGGTGACGTTGGGCGACTATTTCACCAACTGGCCGTGCATGAGCACGGGCGTCATGTTCGTGCGCGCGACGCGCGCAAGCTACGCCGCGATATCGGCTATGGTAGGTTCTGACGCTTCTTGTCTCGTCTTGCGCTTGGTTCTGATCATCGCCTTTTCAGATTCAAACGGTCCACTTTACCTTTCCGCCGGAACTGACAAGTTCGGGGACACGACTACCAATGCACCCGCTTTTTGTGCGTGCAACTCGCGCGAGGTACGTCGCAGAATTCGGCGGCGGTGGGTCCTCTCCTTCCTCGTTTCTGCCCGTCATACTTGGTTTTGGGGATTGGTTTATAAGCTTCACGCTCCTGGTCTTCATTTTCACCGGATCAGACAACGGACTATCAAAGCTCCCCAATATGTGTGCGCCAGGCGGGGGAGCTACGCGGCGACTCCCGCGACAATGGGTCCCGACCGTGCCTATTGCGTAACTGTGCGGCGTTTCATTCTTTGAGCGGTTCGGTCTTTTAATGTCGAACGGTCTATGTTTGATTTCCGCTGGAAAATAACAAGCTTTGGGGGCACCGGTAAGACTTACGGGCAATCAGTGCATTGGTTTCGTTTGTGAGCGCAGCGTGTGGGAGCCACTTAGCAATATCCACTCTATTGGTTCCACACCGCTTCTTGATTTTCGCCTGATACTTCCTTGCTTCAAGCGATGTAATCCTTGGATGTCAAACTTGTCTGAAGCACTTGGCGCCGTTCGTACCGACGTCATCTACCACGCCCCACGTCGCTCACCTCGCAATCCTCATGCTGTAAACGCGAAAGCCCTCTCGTGCTGACGTCACCGTGTCGCGTGGCAGGTCTTCCACCTCTCCCGGCAGCCCGGCTTCTGGGAGCAGGCCATGTGGCAGACGGAGGTCCTCCCGTTTCTCTCTGCCGACGAGCGCCGCCGGCGCTTCGTCTTCCCCCCCCGCCGTGCGCTGCTGGACGCACCCCCCCCTCGCGAGCGGCGGCGCAAGCTGGCGGGACTCAAGTTCCGGCTGCTGCCGCTGGAGAAGTTCCACAATGTGAATACGCTCAGGGCGCGCCGGAGGCTGGGCCTGCCGGTGGACAGCGTAATTGTGCACTGCGGGTGGGTGCCGTGTGGAAATGTTTTTGATTGCTTGGAGTTCCAGACTTTTAGGGTTTCCAGGTTTTTGGGTTGAATCTGCCTTAACATTTCAATTGGTTCGCGGATTCGTGTATCCTGCTCTGCTTTCGGATCTTTTCTCCGGTCAACTTGAAGTTCACAATCTTCGTCTCGAACCCAACTTTGATTTTTACTTCTTCTGTTGTTGCTTTACTTGCACTCGTGCTTAGATCCTGCGGGCTTTGCTTTTTGCATTACTGTGGTTGAATTGTTGGAGCCCCAGACACAACTCTCGACTCCAGAACCACGTTCATCTATAGATAACCAGGGAATTTAACTTCTTTCCAGTAGACAGTGGGTTGCGAAGTCCTTTTGTGAAAAAGCGGGATTGATAAGATTGCTTCCTTCGCGAACGTGGATCAACTCCGGTGGCAACTCGTGTCTCAGGCACTACATCAATTGGACGAAGGATCCAAATATTTTAGGTCAAGGTTCTTTTGAACCGATGTTACTCTCTAGAATTCCGTTTGCTCCTCCTTGACCCCGCCTTTTGTGTGCAGGTATATCCACGGTCTTGATAAGATAATCCACCTTCGGGCCTTGCGACTCTGGCTTTTGCCCATTGACAGCACATTGTATACAAGAACACAAAAGCATAAATAAGGGTAACGAAAGCTCGACTTCATACTGCTGCGTCAGCTCCGCGTTCAGAAATATGGATAGGATTGCTTGGGCACTCTGATTTTAGTAGCCGCGCGGCCGCCAATCTTGCCAGCATTTTTATATTTTACACATAGGAAGAACAGTGTATACAAGTTCACCGCACTACGTCCAACTAATCGGGTTCCGGGGGCAATTCGGCCACATGCGAACGAGATCTAGCAGCGACTAAAACTGCCTATAGGCCAAACGCTTCGACAATAAGTACAGCTGCGCTTGCCTGAGGTGCGGCCCAAGAAAGGATAAAGCAATGTACAATATAAGGACAATGTTAACTTTTCGTGTCACTATATGAGTCAGGGATCAAGGATGGGCACCCGGGCGCTAATTGGTCTCCCATGGTACATACGATACACGTCTGCAGTCACTCCAATATGGTATACGCGGTCACAGCTAGATAGAAGACACGGCGGTAGAGGGAGATATCGCCTAGGCAAACTGTCCGACTATACCGGCCTACTGGTCTCAGTTAAGTTGTACACACTCGGTAAATTGGCGATGCTCCAAACCAGGCGGCCTCCGCATGTCATAGCCGCCCACGCCATGAGGCGCTGACGGTCACTGTACTCACATGTGCATGTGCCAGGCTGGGCCGCTTTATGATTCATGCGGCGCGCACAGCAATATGACTCTTAGAGAAACCACATACCACGTGACTATAACGTCAGACGGTGGTCATGTGCTGATCATGAGCATGCTTCGATGATGGATCGATATAAACGTATATGATCATGCAATGCTCGGCTGGCCGGTGCACGGCAAGGGGTTCCTCTTGCTGCGCGCGCAGCCATCAGCAGGGCCGGGCCCAACGCGTTGGTACTGTGCACTGTATCGGACGGCCGCGGGATCCGCGCGCCACGTACTAACGGCAGCACTGAGCGACCAGCAGGAACGTACGGCAATATAGCTCTACATGGCCGTGAACTTCACATCACAAATTATACATATGATCTCGAAACTAATTGAATCCAGTTGTTTATGCTGGCAAGCTATAGTGCGATATAAGAAATGAAGACAGCACGTTCTGCATATGGAAACACGGAGTAAACTCAGGACGCGCGCAATGAACGTCACTAGCCCAATGACCGGCCAGCATGGCAATCCGCAGGCACTAGCTTCAATGTGACACAATGACAACAACCAAGTCGGAATACTACAGCGTACGATTGCTCGGGTACAGATACAATCAATTCTGATGCACACCATACTAAGACTAGCTTGAAAGCTGCGCTAGGAGCACTGAGTTACTGACATGGCACCGATCATGCAACCAAACTTTCCGATAGTAGACCGTGACAAGGAACCTCCTGACCAAGCTTTTCTTAACCCTTGCCTTACAGTACTACAAGCGCGCTGTGTTTGACAGCTGTAAATGATAATATTACTGACTGACTTCCACAAATCTTTAACAACTCGATGCTCATGCAAGCTGCGCTCTAAGCTCCTCTTACAGTCCTTTGGCGTCAACAATGCCCCGGAGCAATCTATAAGCAAACCCATCCTCTGCAATAGCGGGGCTCCAGCATGACGAGTTTCGACTGTTTGTAGGCCAGTGGAATTGCTAGTGAATCCGTTCAAGTGTTTGGAAGGCAAGAGAAAACCTTATCTGCCCGTGGCACACGGACTCCTATTCTGCCGGCCCGGACAACTGCAGCCGCAGCGGGGCAGCCCTTGGCGAAGCTAGCGCCAGGATGACACTGACTCATTGTACAAAGTAGTCTGGATTTCAGCGATGCTCAAAGCCTGCTTCCCGGGCCCCGCAGGGCTGGGAAGTTTGTCCGAGTACAAGAACGCCTGCGGCGCGACGGGAACGTCTTTTGGGTCGTGCAGATGCTCCAGGTACGGGTGGGCGAGCGCGGCGTCGACTGCAGTAAGGGCACATCGGGGTGATTTAAGGCTTGTTTTGGGCATTTTTGGCCTTATTTGTACGGCTCAAGCCGGGCTTGATTTGGGGCTTATTGTGGGCTGGTTTTGACCTTGTTGTAGGCTTGATTTGTGCTTATCGTGGGCTGTTCTAAGACTTGTAAAAACGTAGCTTATAGGAACGAGGTAGGAATACCGCTGCCGCTACACGAAAGGACCTGTGACACCTTCGAAATGCTGACAGCGTGCAACAGTGTCTGACCTGGGCACTTGCAAGACTGCGCTTTTCAGAAATATCGACAAACTACGCACCCGCCTTTCAGGTACTGCACGGAGCAAAAAGCCGCAACCAAGCACGAAGCGAGGAATCGTAACGTGCAAGTAGCAATTGAACATCGTGGTCCAAGGTGAAGGATCTGCATTTTTCCCGCTTGTGCTCGTGATTCGATATGTCAACTGCGGTGCTTTCTCTTGAACATTGTTGCATTACAAACCTCACACTCCAAGTCTCCTTAAAGTCGCAAAACGGCGGCTTCAACGATCGGACGCATGAAAGCCCTACCGCCGCAGCGTTCAGATGCACTCTATCATCAGCGCTTGCAGTGGCCTCCCTGCTCCACAAACTGTACCACTGCTCAAACTCTTAGTCAGAAACTTCGAACAAGACCGGAAAGTCATTCGGACCTTAGCAACGCTTTAATGCTTGAGGTTACGTCACCCTCAACATTGACGGTCGGTTTGAACGATACGATGATTTAACGTGATTTCTGCCTCACCGGTAACCGTCTACGGGGTCGATTGTAAGAAGCGGTCCTAGACTTGAAGTTGCATAACCCTTAACATCCAGTCGACGATCACTCCTACAACAAGACGGATCACCGGTGATTTCGCCTCACCGGTAATCCTCCTCCCGGGATCGAACGTGAGCATCCGGTCCAGTAAGTCGAGCGCCTTTTCGGACCCCTCGGGGACGATGGACGCCCACGATACCTTCTGGCGCCGCGGCAGCGACCGCATGAAAGCGCGCGCGTTGGCGCTCGTCACAAACGCGAGCTCCGCGTCCGAGGGCGAGCCCAGCACCTGCGGGTGACGTCACTGGAACTTTTAGCTTCCGAGAATCGGGCATGATTTGCGAAGAAACAGTATCAAAACCTCAATGACCGGTTCAAGTGGATGCAGCACATCAACCCACGGGAACAGCTGGCACGTTCATCTGTACTTATGCCATTTCTCAAGCTCTGGGCGATTGGACTTGTGGTCCAAAGAGTTCCAGATTCAAGGGTTTCTGAAGTCGCACTTTTGAATCAAGCCTGACAACAGATTTTGGTCCCACCTCGAGAATGAGGTTGACTTGGTGAATGGCATCCACCCACAGACCAGCGGCCGCTTGAGCTCGTAAGAAGTCCCTCATATTGTCTACATTTCGAGCGCATCAGAGTCTTGCTTTTCAGAATTGACATCTCAAGGCTTCGATTCCCCAGAGAAAACCGTGGGTGCATGAGACTTCGGAGCCAACCTCGAGAATCAGATTGAGTTGGTGAAGCGCATCCACCCCCGGAAACAACGGCCGCTTGAGCAGCAGCTCCGCCAGGACGCACCCCGCGCTCCACACGTCGACAGCTGGCGTCGTCTGACTGCACGCCAGCAGCAACTCGGGGGGCCGGTACCACCGCGTTGCCACCACTTCGCTCGCGCCCTCGTCGCCCCATTGGGCGCCAAAGATCGGCCGTGCAGCGCCAAAGTCGCAGACCTACAGAGGTGATATTTTGTATCGTAAACCAGCAACTTAAAGGGAGGTTCCATCGCATTGCCACCACTTCGCTTGCCCCTCATCGCCCCATTGGCCTCCGAAGATCGGTCGCGCGGGGCCAAAGTCGCAGATCTGGAGGGGGGCAAAAGATAAAGGTTCAAACCAGCAAAACAAAGGGGCGATTCTGCCGCATTGCCACCTCTTCGCTCAGGCCCTCATCGCCCCGCTGCCCGCGAAGATCGGTCGCTCATCACCAAAGTCGCCAATCTGCGAAGAGGAGCTTTCTAAACAGCAATTTGAAAGCAATCACGTCGCCACAACCTCGCTCGCCCGTCATCGCCCCACTGCACGCCAATGATTGGCCACGATGTGCAAAGTCGCAGATCTGCAAAGATTCAATTTGGGGGTCGGCGCGGCCTCATTGTCGCTATCCTGCTGGAGCGTGCCGTCACTGGCGCCGGCAGATCGGCTTATCATGCGGCACCCGAATCGCAAAGCTGAATAAGTCAAAAGCAGAAGTATACGCGAATATAGAAGCAGTACCATTGCTGTAAGACCGTTTTGCTCGAGCCCGCATTGCCAAGTTGCGCAAAGCCAAGGTGCCAGCGCAATGTCGATATCGCAGGTCTGGGGGAACTGACTCGTACTTCATCGACTCAAAAGCGATACTCAGTAGGGCGATACTGGCGCGTCGCCCTACTCGCTCAAACCCCTCGTCGCCAACTGGGATTCGCTGGGTGGCCCAAAGTTGCAAAACCCAAAAAAGTGGATCAAAAAGAAATGGGATGACAGGAAAAGGAGCGAAGGAAGTGTTCTGAGCGTGTTCTTGCATTGTGCCCTCTCTTCTGCTGCAGTGCACTCGTCCTCTCAAGCATACCGCATCTTCGCTCCATAAGCATGTCGTATGTTATGATTCCTGCATCCTGTTTGAAGGACTTTCTGATGGAGTCGAGAAGCTGACCTTTAGATCGCAGGCCGCGTTCACGAGAATGCTGCTCGGCTTCAAATCCCGGTGCAGCACGTTAGCGGAGTGGAGGTACTTAAGACCCCGCAGCAGCTGGTACAGAAAGAACTGTATGCAGGAACGAAGGCCGATTGAAACCAACTCCCATTTCTAGAATTGGGATGTCCTTCGTAAAGCAATAAGAGCCCACAACCCGTGCCCAAAGGATCGACTCATGCAATCAAGCTTACGCATTAACAAAAACATCGACAGCTACACAGGCCTGTAGACGCACGCTTCACTTGGAAATTCGGGTCCGGATCCCTCTCTGGAGCTTCGAGATTTCTGCTGGAGCGCTTTGACCGCTTACCTGGCAGTGGCTCTCACTGAGCGGCTCCTCGCTGGCAAGAAGGTGGAAGAGATCCGAGTCCATGAGCTCGAAGGCGATGTACACGTCCCGGAAGTTGCGCAGGCTAGGAGGGGGCAGCACGCCTTTCATTGCGACGATCTGCAGGAATCCAGATAAACGCGTTTTGGTCCTTTCCTCGACTCTCAAACTGTTCCTGTAAACTAGTCTTCGACTTCACACCGTCATCCTTATGCGCTCCCCATCTGTACTCCGTGGATCCCCCAAACAACCCTGCCCGTCCCAGGCCACCAGTCTTACTAATCCGAACGCTGTTATTACAGGAGTTCCGTGAATCTTCCGCGTTTTTCCCTCTGGTCTCGAAAACCAAAAGTCAGAAACAGAAATCGTATGGCTCCGGTTACTGTGCCGCATCTTGGGTCGAGCACCAGGAACGCCAACCTTTGCGATCCAGCGGAAAATTCGCGCTTAGCGTGGCAATCTAGCACTCTGTCGACACTTCCTTGTGCTCAAAGATCTTTGCAAATCGGGATACAATGGAACTCACATTGTCGTGCTTCAGGTGTTGCAGCAGTCGGATCTCGCGCAGCGTGCGCCGAGCTTCCGCCCCGTCTCGAAACGCGTCGCTGATCTTCCGGATCGCAAACTCCTCCCCACAGTCCGCCAAGATTGCGGCGCTGCAAGGATACAATCTTTCTGCACTGCTGACCTCTGATTTCACGAAGTCGTCATCACATTTGGCTGGGATTGCGGCTCCCGTTTCGGGTTTGTATAAAGAGGAAGGTTTCATCACTGATGCTCCGGTTTGCGATGTCGTGCCCAATACCGCGAAGACAACTCTACAGGATGATTCTGATCCACTTGATCATTTACGAAAGCAGAGGTTGAACTTCATCGGAACGTCTTCAGCAATCGCTTTCCCCAGCTTGAGGTTTGTGGAAACCCCATACCTGACAATCCTAACATGTCAGGAGATCTCAGTCGTACTTACCAGACGTCTCCTTGCTGGCTCCGCCCCACCAGCTTGCCCGGCTTGAACTTCGCGGGAATTTCGAACGAGTTCCCGCAAATCGTAAAGCTGACGTAGTCCGAGTGCGTCGGTGACACGGCCGCGTCTTGATGCTGCCACTCGCCCAGCCACGCCAGATTTACCGCGGCGCCCTCCGGCGAAACCGGCGGCGGCTCTCCCTTCTGCCGAAACGACAACTCCCGTTCGAGCCTCTGAGCGCCTCCCTGTGTCGAAACAGTGGCCTCGCCTTTCCGGTCCCCTGTCCTGGCGGGATTCTCATTTTCGGGGGGTGCGGCTCCGCCCTTGCTGGACCCCCCCGCATCGGCGGAAGGTTCCGCAACTGACTGCCAAGCCTGCGCGTTGCCAAAGATGGACTCCCAGGAAGAATCTCCGAGCGTCTCGGCCGATTTCCCCGCAACGCCAAGGTCGGTCAACAGACTTCCCAGAGGCACGGTTACCCCCCCTCCAAACCCAGGAAGGAGCGGAGAACTAGGGGAGGGAACTTCTCCCCCGATTGAGTCCTGAAGAAACGCCTCGAGATCTGCCAGGTCGTCAGCAGTCGGGGCCCCCGTGCTAGAGGCGGGGGTGGTTGCTAGCTGCGCGCCGAGCGGGTTAAGCGGGCTCGGGTTTGCGGTACCACCTAAGTAAACCTGGTCTAACCTATTGCTGCTAAGGCCCTCTGGGAGAGGGGGAGCATTACCGGCTCCGGGCTTTGCTGCTGAAGCTACTACACCAGTCTTTCCTATGTGTGGGGGTGGGTTTGCACTGAGAAGCACAGGGTTTGCACTAACCAGACCGGGGTTAGCGACAACGCTCTTGGACCCGCCGATTGCCCCAAAAACGGACATGCTGGCAGCGGGGGTGGTGGGGACAACTAGAGCGAAGGGGGGGGAAAGCGCGGTTGCCGCAATCGCATCGCGAGCTTGCCGGGCTTGATTGAGCTCGCTGATGACGGACAAAATGCTCGTTCCGTCGAGGAGGGTCGTCGGAGACGTGGCGTCCCAAGGGGGAAGCAAGGCCGGGGGGCCAAACGGACTGTTGGCGGGGACGAGCCCTGCAGAGAGCGCTAGAGTTTCCGACTCAGCAAACGTTTCTTGCCTTCAGTCGGTCATCAAGTCTCTTCTTCACGTTTGTTGGGGCGGTGATTTAGGGCGCACGAGTTGACTCCAAGCGCCAACCCTCGCGATTGTGTGCATATGAAAGGGACATCCTACCTTTCTGAATGGAAATTATGCTTATCGTTGCGCCACACTTGCGATCTCGCATCTCTTGGAACCGCTACCAAACCTATCCATCTGCGTCTCCTCAAGCTCAAAGCGATGCGAATGGGATGGCAGAAAATATCCACTTCACCGAGCCGAGCATGTTTCTCTTGAACCCTGGGTTGGGGGCAATCTTTTGACGGCACCTTCTGATCTCATTCGCACAGAAAAGCTGGACGGAACAGAGCGCTACTGCCCTGAACTTGACATTGAAACGTTCCAGAGTTATGTTTGTGGCAAGCTTGTCGCGGTTTGTTGAAATCGAAGGACTGGAGCTGTCCTGCCACTTTGCTACCACAAGGCTGAACCTTTGCAGACTGGACTCTTTGTGTGCAAATCAGACGGCAGCGCTACGATTCCAAGCCTCGCAACTTTCCACAAACTGCCTGGCTAGAACAGTTTACATTCAAATCGTGTTGCTCTGGCGAATATCTGGCGCTACCGGTCTTACCTGCTAATTGCACATCCGGCATCTGCTCGTCTTCTTCCAGGTTTTCCCCACCTTCTCCTGCCGCCTCTTCTCCAGCATCTTGTGCTGCAAACCCCCGTTTCCTGTGCGGCCCCGCCTTATTATTTTCGGCCCGGGGGCTCTTTGTTACCAGAGATGTCAACGGCTTGAACGCGCGCCGCTTCAGAATGCTCCCCCGCGGATCCTCCGCGCCCCCCCCCTCCGCCGACCGCCTCACTTCCTCCGTTGTGTGGTGTTTTCTCGGTTGAGAAATGGGCGTCTTTGCCCCGCTCCGGTCGCCCGACAGCCGATTCGACGACACGGTCATGCCCGAGTCCGCCCGGTCCAATCTCCTCCCGCTACTAGTTGTTCCAGCGGACTGAGCCGCCCAGCCCTTGAGCAGCGCCGAATCCCGCTCGAGCAACAAAGCCGCCCCCCCCGAACGCGGATGGGGCTGCTCCACAATATGTACCCCCCCTTGGGGTGGCCGGACCTCCACCTCTGGTTTTGCAGGCTGTGCAAGGACAGCCGCAGGCTGCGCTTTTGCAGCCCGGGGGGGGAGGGTGCGCTCCGGCCCCCCTTGCGATATTGGAACCACCGTAGGCAGCAACCCGGCCAAATCGGCGCTCTGAACTGAGAACGGCCGGTTGTTTGTGAGCGCTCCGCCTCCCCCCCCCGCTTCCGGCTCCGCCGCCCGCTGCATGTCCAGGCTCTGCCAGTGCGGCGGCATCATCGGCTTCTCCCGCTGCGCGCTGTGCGAGATGATGACCTCAGCGAACTGGCCCTCGGCCTGCGCCGCGCGGCGCACCGAGTTCCGGAGGGGGGAGAGCGTCCAGGCTGGGCTCCTGAGTAGCTCCCTGACCCCCTGCGGCGTCGGAGTCCTCGGAAACGCGCCCTTGAGCCATGACGGCGTGCCGGGGGACGCGTTCATCCATATGGGAGTGAGCGGAGAATCCACCCCCTGAAAGATCTTGTTTCCAGGGAAAAGGAGGACGTCTCGGGGGCTGACCCCCGGGGGGAGGGGGGGGAGGGGCTTGGCGGCAACATCGGGGGCGTCGCCGATCTCGAGCAAGTCCTCAAGGTCACCGGCGATGGACTCGGCGATCGAGTCCGCCCGCCAGGGATGTTCTTTTGAGTTCATCGCGCAGTGGGGAAGAGCGCTCGGGGAGCGGGGGCGTCAACCGTGCATGGTGTAGCGACGTGTGCGGGGCCTTGACCTGAGGGGAAAGTCTGGAAGAAGTGAGTCAAAAAGAGAATGGAAAACCAGCTCGACGCAGGCCGGACGCTAGTGTTAATGAAATGTGACTCTGTTTGTAAGATGAGGCACTTGAATAAAGAATCAGTCTTCCTTGAAACTGCTACATTTGAGTGGTGGTGAAACAGGTGGACCTGAAGGAAATTTCCTTCTGAGAGAGAGACGTCAAGGAGAATGACGCAAAAAAACTTTTGTAATGTCATGATCAGCAAAAGCGATGTCATCAACACAGGCTCCTTCTTACGATGTGAAGGGATCATTTTGATCAGCTGTAAGAATGGAAACAAGTAGTTTCATAAAAGCAATAGAAACACCCCTTTCTTCATCAGCATTTATTGCGCGCTCGACCTCTCCCACAGAAAAGTCAGGACACCGCATTTTATTGCAGAGAAAGATTTAGAATCTCCAAGGTGTTTCATAGAAGTTTACTTTTAAGCGTGCAACACAACTGAACCTCTCAATGGATCAAGCATCAACCAGATTGACAAGCACCCTGACTGAACAAACTCAGCTCACTGCTTTGGAGCTGGTAATACATGGACGAGAACTTAAAGCTTGGAAATTTCTTCTAGAAAATCAGATTGTAAACAAAAGGTGTTTGTAACTTACTCAACCTTGGTTTCCCCCAGTTCCACTGCCAGGCAGTTTTGTCATGCCTTTACATTCTCTAACTATTGCATTGTAAACACAAGTCTAGAAGAAGGACTGCCTCAGCACTATGATATGATTAGCAACTCCTGTAGATTGTAATGTGCTTGCAGATGCAGTTTATCCTGTGCGTCCCAAGCATGTGATGCCTGCGCAGCTTGCTCTGAGGTCGTTGTAACATGTATCTCCGTTCCACAATTGCTCCTCAAAGCTAACAGCTTGGCATTGTTCTCAGCCTGAACGTTCCCGCTTTTCTCAACGTCGACTGCCTCGTTCTCAAGCCCCCCCCTCCCTCCTAGGCCTCGGCTCAGCGCAGATCATTAGCGAAGCCCCTTTCCCCCCCATCAGAATACCTACCCCGCCCCTACTACAAAATGACGGTACCCTAATATCATCTTGAACGCAGTACGTGTGACTTTATTGCATTGAAGGTACGACAGTTTACAAGTTTGCATCGGGGAAAAGGTTTTCTTCCTTCTGTATGCGAAAACTGACCAATCCTTTGCGTGGCCGGATTCTGTATCGCCTTTTCCAACAATGATTTCTGTACGTCGACAGCCGTGATGACCGGTTTTCTGACTTTCTTTACCTGATCTGGCCTCGTAAAGTCAGCTCTCCGTAACACGGTCAGAAGGTCCGTGTACTCGGTGAACGGTCGTAGTTGGGGTGAGTTCCGAGCTTTTCGAAGGTTCCGTGCTTATGCAAGCGGCAAAGTGGGCGGCAGCCTTTGGAGAAGCACGAACATGCGGTTCAGTTTCTCCTGGATTTTGCCCAGCAGCGCCACTTTGCCGCCGTCATCGCGGCCATCGTTTCGCGCGCGCGCGCGGCGGGGGGCAGCATTGGGACCATTCCCCACAGCGCCGCGCGCGTCCCCCCTTTTTGTCCGACCCACGCATAGTGAATGTGCTTCTCCGTAATCGCAACGGTCGAACTAATAGAACCCTCACTCTTCTCCTTCAGATGAACGGCGATCGTACACAGCGGATTATCGGCCAGGTTAAGCCCGACCGGGAGGTTGACCAGGGGTTTA
>DF237898.1:800-22202 GCA_000708835.1 Klebsormidium nitens | reverse complement strand
AGCAGAAAGACAACAATTTTTCTGAGCTGCGCCATTGCTTGAGAACGCCTGCTTTCATGGTTTCCGCACATGTTAGCTGATCGTGTGTAGTTATCCTGCCAGCTCCCTGCATATAGCTGGCCAACCATCACAGTCTTCGAAAAATTTTAAACGGCTTTTCAGGCTCTTGCAACCATTCTCGTTCGAAGTACACGTGATTCCGTGGTTTCTTTTGCGGTCTTCGCCACTTCGGATCGAGTTCCACCACTACGCGGTTCGCGCCGCGCCGCGCCGCGGGCAGACTCCAATGAAAATCAAGCGAGGCCACCTGCGCCGCCAATTGCCTCGTCTAGAAGATCTTACAAGTTCGTAATACCTTAGAAGGCCTCGACGCAACAAACTTGTGGGCATTCAAAGTGACGCCATCAATCGATATTAATCGCCCGACCATATGCTGTTCTGGTGCGGATATGGACGTCAGGTCCAGCGAACTTAGAGCTCGCGACGTACCGAGAAAAGGTTGCCCGACTGCGCGTAGCTGCGCGAGACTCTCTGATACGGCCGGGGCTACCTCGCGCAGCACGGTCGCCGTGAGGCGCTGTCTGCTGGTTTAGAGCGCGCACGAGGCGCGCGACCTTGCGCTGGCGGCGCGGAGACCACCTCGTGAGCGTGCTCGCGCGCGCGCTCAGCAGTCACGCCGCGCTGTCGAACTCATGGTCAGCTTCTAGTCACTTGCTGACCACATGGGGTCCGGCATCTACAGAGCGAACGGTTCGGAATGCGCTTTCCCATGCACCCGCACCCCGGCCCGTAAGAATGGCTGCATTAATCCTCCATTTCCAAACTGACTGCCTCATGCCCCTCCACAGAAACATGTTTTCTGATAACGTTACAAGTTCCCCTGTACTAGCTTCTCCGCTACTCCGCCTTTTTCCAGCCTGATCAGCCGAGCGTTGCAGCAACGTGGCCGGCGCCGAGCCGCGTTCAACACAATTCATCGGCTGCTAGCTAATCGGCTGACGTCTTCCCGCTGTCACCTTCTTCGGTCCGTCGGCTGAAGTATGATTGCCGCAGCCGATCGGAGCCGGTGGGCAGCTCGGCGGCCGCCATCGTCTCTCAGACCAAAAACCCAAAACTTCGCAGAGGCGCGCGCCGCAGGCAGGCCACGGCTTCTGCAGTGGTGCCGCCGCGGTCTTGCTATTTGCGCGCGGCCCCGCGCGCGCCAACCACTGCATTTCAGGAACTCCGTCCACAGCACTAGGTGCATAATGCTCGGGCTATCACTGCCGGTGGAGCCCGCTCGCGCGCAGCGCCTATACGGTCGCAAAGAACCCCTGCAGCGGTCGGCCAGCTCTGCGCGTAGGATTGGTACGTGCCACTTTCTACCTTTCGGCCTCTGAAAACTGGCCAACCCTTCTTGCTGCACAAGCAGCTACGTGAATAAGCATCTTAACGAACCGGCGGAACCCGCGTTCGTAGTCCCCTGAGGCGACCTGACCGTCTTCCAAAATACAACAACCGCCTGTACTTCAAAAGTGAGGAAACTGCTGTGGCTTTCTGGTGTTTGGAAGGTTTGTACCGCTACGCATTGTACTGAGGCGCCCAATCCGGCCTGAGGCGCAACCAGAAGAACCGGCTTGTCCCGAAGAGGTCGGTTCGTTGAATTCGACGGCACATTCCGATACGCCGTTCAGCAGTGGAATCAACGGCGACCTCTCAGAATCGCCCACGTTGAGAGCAATTCTGGCTTCCTTTCAGAAGTCAGGATCTGCAGTCTTTTGAGTCAATTTATTACCTGCAATTGAGCGGCTGTCTTCGATAGCGAGAGGCGCCTCTCAGGGAGCCCATTTGCATGGCACCTCAACTTTACGACCACAATAGCCCCGCTCTGTGGTTCCGGCTAGATATGATCCGTCCGATCCTTCCGGTTCGTTCTTTCCGTCGAGCAAGACTCTAGTCCACAATCACTTCTCAAGTGTCACACCGGCACTTTAGGCTTCAAATCTCCGTATGAAGTCAACTGCCTGGAGATAAGTACCTGAAATTCTGGCGCACGATACTGACAGATTGGGGAGCTCCAGAACATGTCAAACCTTTCCTGCCTTCCGAAACCGTCGTCTGAATTTCTTCAAGCAGCAGGTGCCAAGGGCCGGCCCCTCCCCTGATCCGACCGTTTTAAAAGCCGGAGTGAAGAAGTCGGAAGGATTCAACCCCGCAACCCCTCCTCCTTGACATGAACGACTCGTTGCTTGCTCGCTTTGCCAGCTTCCTGATCATGAAACTCCAGTCTCTCGCCTGTGCCCCGTTCAATGCGCTGCCAAACCGACGCGACACCCGCAATCCTAGGCTTCTGGATTTGAGCGTCACACGAAAAGAACTGGGCGGCCGCCAGCTGTACAAGCAATTCCTGGCCGTACGTCATTAATTGAATGGTCGCCTTGGCTGCACAGTCATGACTCATTAGCCATGCAGTGTATGTAATTTCGTACAAACAGTATTTTCATGATCGGACGAGGTATTTTGCGTTTAGAAGCGTTAAGGATCGTTCGTAGAGGGACCTTAGATTAACACTCCAAGTCTTTTATCCCTCGAGAAGATCATCGGCGGCGCGGTTGATGTACTCATGAGATTCAAGACATTCACTGCACTTTATGCAGGTTTTTGAAGGTGTCCAGTGCTATATATATCTGCCGTAGGCAACTGCACGGACTACTGGTCCGTCAAAAGAACTCTGAAGCCATGGCGGTGGTCTCTAAACTGGCAGCAGAAGATGAAATCTTGTTTTGTCTCGAGGTAGATTCTGCCCGCCCCCTATTTCACAGCCTACAAACGCGAACTCGATCTACAGAATCCTGGCCAAAGCCTGGCGCGGAACGGCTTCTTGTTACCCTGTCTCCTGGATCAAACGCCTGCACATGTCGAGTGTTAGAGTTAAGGACGGACATGAACGCCAACGAAAGAGAATGAATAACGTGGTCCCGAGGGTCCCAGTGCATCCTGGCATTCGGATGAACTGATATTGCGTCCCACCTGATCGACCGGTTTGGTGAGCAGATTTACGTACCCAACGGGAAACTTGTGTCTTGTACACCTGGGAAAGCGCAGTGCTCAATCTGTCCAATCCGATATCATCAATCACTGTACGAGATGCAACCTAAGATTTGATCAACGGAAGTACTCGTCAATTCAAAAACTGGCTCATGTTTTGGTCGTTTAAGATGGGATCCGGCTAGGCGGTCAAGATTGGGGAGGAACGGAAACCTACCAGAGGTCGGCGAAGGCGAGGGGGCTGCACGAGTCCAACAAGGTAATGATCAGCACGACAGCGGGTCTTGATCAGGAAATCGAAACAAAGGATTGAATCAGATTCAGGGCAACCTTCCTTCTGTGGCGTAGGGGCTGTTGTCGACCTGCAATGAGAAAGTCACAATTCCCTGCAAGTGGGTTCGAACGAACACCGCTTCATTGGCCGTAAATACGGTGGCACATGTGGCTGGTCAAAGTGTGCCGCTTACAGATGCAGCTGTGCAAAATGCTCCCGTTCAAGTCAAGTCCCATTCGAAGGGTGAGGTTCGACTCAGGGCTCGCCGAACGAATCTATTACACGGGACACCGAATTAGCGGCTCATACGCACTACATGCCCTTCCAACCGTCGAGTTGGTGGCGCGGACTCGCTTGTCGAGACCATTAACAGAACGAGACAAAGACTGAATTGACTATGTTATGTAGCAATATTGGTATAAACCGTCAGCAAGTGAAAATCGCGTGCTTATCTTGCACCGCAATATCATATCAGCTAATTTGTTTTGTCCCCAAGGAAAACTAAACCGATGGGAAAACGCATGGTTTTCTAATGCAAGGATAGGTGCGGGACTCACTAGGACATCGGACATTGAAGCTGCCGAGCAATCCGCCACTTGGCGCGTACGTGCAACTTCCTCCTTGAGGGAACCGGCCACCACGGCAGGAGTAGTGTAAAGGCACTTGAAGCTGCTGACTGACACGGCAAGGGGAAGACCAAGCGACACCACGCCAGGGCACGGGTTGGGGACCGTTGTGCTACCTACAAACGAGGAGGTACAATTTAGAACAGGATAATTTGCTGGGGCGCCCAAAGGACGTCGATGGGAGTTCGTTTGCCTGGTCAATTGTAGGGAGACAGCGGCACAACAATCAATCGGTGGGATCTGAGCGAACGGTGGCAACAAGAGACTCCCGCTTGAAATTGTTTCTTGATGCGTTGGTTCTGAACGATTGTATTTACATGCCCGTCATCGTGAAGCCAAATTTGCATGAAGATACTATGTCAGAGAGGTAAAACCTTACAACCCTTTTTTAACATCTCGCTCATTTGGGTCGTTGTTCGGTGCTTCAATGTTTGACGTCTTTGGAGTCCAGAGATCTGAAGGTAGATCGTGCAATTCGGCAACCCACTCCGGTGCAACGGTTGCCTCAAATGGTTAATAGCGCTGCCCTAGTCCCGCTTGCGAACCGAATGCATATTGCACGAAGTTTAAAAGGACAGCGTTTATTTTCAGAAGCCGTGATTCCAAAATAACCGCATGCAAAGATCCCTTGTGGAGAGCCACGCGGTCACAAAACCAATAACGCTTTTCTTTGCCTTTTCTTCCCGTTTTCTGAAAAGCCCTTCGAACAATTTGAAAAGTGGAAAAACAGGACCTTCGGACCTTGGATGTTACAGCTCACTTGGGCAGATATTCGGAGTATCCACTGGCTCCAACGGGAGGAGCCAGTCACCGGTCGTGTTGTAGAAACAGGACGCAAGCATAGCTGTAAAGGGCGGAACACTCTGCTGGACGGAGTACAAACACGCCAATCGCGTCAATGGGTTCGAATCTATGGTGGGGCATGTGGGCGTTACTGCACCTGCAAAAAAGAAAATAAAGGACGTGCTTGACCGTCTGAAAGGTTGCACTCAATAGATCCTTGGGCTGTTTAGCAAGTACTACGCAAACGCTCTCTCATTCTTGTCAAGGTACCGGGTCTGGATTTGAGTCTCTAGATAAGCTTAAAGGGTACGAGGGACTCGAATTCAACCAACTCCTTTCTGTGGAAGTAAGTTGGGTGACTTCAGCCCTAGAATGCGATAAATCTAAATATGGGCGGAGCAAAAACGACGGTTACGGTTTCTTGTAACCGGTCGGCCCTACATCCGTGATTGCGAGTATCAAGTGACTTCAAGTTGCGGCCCAAGTTGTGTAAGCAAGCTACCAAGCACGCCCAATTTTGGCGTTGAAGAAGCAGAACAAGAAACGCGAAGTTGTCGAGGTTATTCGTACTAGGCATGGCTTTGAATAAATCTATTAACACCTGATATCTTCTAAAGACAAGCTAACTCTCTCCAAACATCCAGTAACATACATGTCTAAGATCCAGATTGCTATTTCGAATCGTTCCTCTCTACCGGCAAAGTTACCGACTCGTCCGAGTCTCGAGCGCTGTTCTAAAGAGATCTACATTTTTTCGGCCTGGCCCGTTTACCAAGAAGTGAGGGCACACTTGAAATTATTCACCCGAGACCGAATGCAACTCATGCGGTGGTGCACTCGTGACAGCTTTGCCCGCTAGAGCGGGAGCCCCAACAAGCTGGGGTTGCAATTGCGAACACCAACCGTTCGGTGGTCCATTCTTTTGGCGCTTAACATCAAAAGATGGAGCCCAGAAGACCAGAATAGCAGAGCGTCTATCGAAAAGCTGACCATTGGAACTTGTGCAACTTACGTGGCACGGGTGGCTGTGGCGTCGGAGCAGGCGTCAAAGCAGGCGTTGGGGGCACAAGGAGTTTAGCTGCGTAAAGTTACAAATGTACATTTGTGAGGGACGAGAAACTGCGGCCCCGTTAAGCAACGTTGATCCATCGAATGTTTTTGGATTCGAGAGATTTCTTTATACAAACAGCCTCTGATTGCAATTGCAGGGCAAGAGGAGGGAAACAATCAGGCTCTGAAGCAGTCTCAAACTTAAGCGTGCAGACCTGTATTGACATTCAATTTGCCAGTTGGGCTGGCCCCATATTTTACTCATGTGCATCCGACTTGACACGGCGCTTATATAGCGACTCATACTTGGGTCAACATTATGGTGTTATGGTTTGTCTTTGCGAGGAGAGGTGCGGGACCCACCAGGACACTGGATGTTCCAGCCGCCGCTGAGCAATGCGCCACCTGGCTCGTGCAACTTCCTTCATTCTGAGGGCCCAACCCGGCCGCCAAGGCAGGAGTATTGTAAAGGCAAATAAAGTTGAAGAATGACACGGCAAGAGAAAATCCATTAACCGACTCCACGCGAGGGCACGAACTGAGGACGGGTGTACTTCCTACAATGATGAAGCACAGAGAACACGCATAATTGATGGTTATTTAACTGTATGCAACCATTTGCTGTCGCGCCCAGATTAAGGACATCAAGGGGAAATGAATGGCCTGGAAGATTTTAGGGAGCACAAAGGCGCACTACTTCGGTTGAAATTCTTGAGTGAACAGTGCCAGGAGACTCTCGAGAGTGTTCCTTGGTGCGTTGGGACCAGTACGTACGTGCCAGTCATCGTGAAGTCATATACGCATTAAGGTGATCGTCAACGTTGCAACCTTAACTTTTGTTTTGGATATATATAAAGCTCGTCAGTGGGTCCGACCCGGTCGTTGCTTGGTGCTTCAATCTGCCTAAGACGTCTTTGGAATTCATAAATCTAAAGGTAGATGCAATCGAAAAACTTACTCTAGGGAAAGTATTGCTAGCCCCAAATAACTTTCATCGTTCAAAAATAGCGCTGCCATACGCAAGGGTGATAGGTATCGACTACAACTTGGCAAATCGAAGGCGTATTGCTAGAGCTGAACCGGGCCCCAAAAGAACGCGTTCAAATTTGAAAGCCGCATTTCAACTTGACCCAAAAAAAACGGATTCGCAATTCAAGGTTGGAGAGCCTCGCAGTCAGTGATCGCATATCGCGTTTCTTTGCCTTAACTTCCCATCTCTAAAGAGCCGAATCCATCCCGAAAAATGAAAAGGAATGTGTTCGAGTCGTTACAGCTCACCCGGGCAGGAGACAATATTCGGATCATCTACTCGCGACACCAGCGGCTGGAGGGCACCGGTTGTATTGTAGAAACAATCCGCGTACACAGTTCTAACGCTTGGGACACTCTGTTGGACCCCGTACAGACATGCCAATCGCGTCAACGGGTTCGAGGTTACATTTATGACAGGGCATATGGGCGTCGGAGCACCTGCAGAAAAGATATAAATGACGTTTGCTTGATGAAGGAAAAGGTGCACCTAGCTAATAGATCCTTAAGTTTTTTAGCAAGAGCTACGCAAACGTTTTCTCGTTCTTTTTGAGGTATGGGCACTGGACCCAGTTCTTTATGTAAGCTGAAGCAGTACGGGGCTCGGCTTCAATCGACTCATTTATCGGGAATAGATTGGATAAGCTCAGCCATATAGAGTGGGATAACCGGGCTTGAGCAGAAACGACGGCTACGTGTTTTGTATTCGATCGGCCTGCATCAGTCTTTGTTGAAAGCGAAGAGCCCGGATTTCAAAACCATTTTTGGAATCAATCTGATAACGGATATCCTACGAAGCCACGCCAAAGTACGGAGTAGCCTTAACCAATTCATTTTTCGATCTTGCTGTGCTCCCTCGTGGCCAAAAATGGCCGTGCTTGGTAGCTCACACAACTTGCAGGGCCGCAACTTGATCTGGTGCTCGCAAATAGCCGCTCACTTGGACAGTTGGGGGGGGTCATCCCGTTTGATGCGCCAGTTGCGACGTAACCACACAATGTTGAAGCTGCGGTTGATGCGTTGACAGCGTACACGCAAAGATATTGCTGGTAGAAAATGCTCGCGTTTGCAAAGTTCCGCTGAATCGACGCGGGGCAAGAGTTGGGGACGACATTGCCTGCCAGTAAGCCAGAAACAAATCCGACTTTTGCACTTTTCACTGGCCATGGATTTTCCAATACAGAAGCAGATTACTTGCAATTGCTAGTGATATGGATTCAACGTTGTCTAGAAAAGTAGGAAGATCTAACAGCCCATGGATGATCACCATAAGAATGTCATCGAAGAAGCAAACGAACCTTGAGTACTTGCATCTCTGCTACAAGTGGCACTGCAAAGACTGATTAGGGCCACAGCGTCATGCAGAATCCCTCTGTATGTTCAAGTTCTGTAAGCTAGCCCTTTAGAGTCTCAATAGCCTCCGATTCATATAGCAATACTTGATTTCGTGAAAAGATTGATGGAGGTTTTTGCAATTTCTGGATGAACTGAAAGGATCTAACGTTCATTGCGAAGTGTCTTAGATGTTCACAAACTTTCTCCGTTCTACTTCAATGAATGGGCTTCTGGACAACTTTTGAACGTTCTGTACTCCTTTAAAAGCCGAGTTCCCCTACTTCCGCCTCGCTGTAGCACCTCTAGCTTGTTCTTCTAGCAAAGTGTAATGAAGCCGGTCGGGGAGCATTTACAACAGGCCAAAACGAGTTCTGAGACTCGTTTGTATGAGGAACGGCGCCCATTCTCACCTGGGCAGGAAAACGGGGGTATCCGTGGAGCCCCTCCAGAGATAGTGGCCGCGGGAACCGCGAGGAGAGCACCGGTTGCATTGTACGTGCAGACCGTCAATGTCTTAACGGGGGCCCCGCCGATCGTCACGTTGTAGGAACAGTAGACGCGGGTCAGCGGGTTCAAGGACCGGTCGGTAGGTGCGCACATGGACGCAACCGCACCTGCCGTTACAATGTTGAACCGGAAATAAGCGCGAGGAACTCGAAGTCAGCATCCGGACTCAGAGACTTTGCTTCAAGTTAGACCGAAAAAATTCTGAGACCGAAATTGAAAAAATCAGATTTGCGCTTGATATAATAACTTTCGGCTCGAGACGTACGTGCTTTCGAGCTTCGGTCTTTGGACCAAGAACCACATTCTAGAACACGAACGAGACTTCATTGGCCAGTTCTAAGAGTCGGATTGGGTTCAGATAGCTGAACATCCCTCTCAGAGCCCCGAGTCTGTCTTCCTTACTTTGGAGATTAGATCATTCAAAGTCCTTTGTCGGATTACTTAATTTTGAAGGTTTCTTGATAACCCTTGAAGACAGTCGCTTATCCGAGTCCATGATTTTGTGTTTTGCACCCACCTGGCGCCTGCGTTGCAGGTGACGCAGTCTGCATCAGCTTTCGGTGGGCAACCGCGATACTTTCGCCGCGGAACCGGGGTTCCGTCACCAACACGACGGAACCGGAGTCCTCCTTCAAAGCGACTGCAAAAACCTGAATATGGATGGGCAAACGTCAGTGCTTCCTTATTGCGTTTCGTGCAGAAAGCAGAGGCAGACACGAAAAGCACTCAATCTTCGACATCGACGGCCGAATCGGCTGCTTCATACTGCATGAAATGATACCATTCCCAGCTTCGACGTTTCGGCAAGTGGTGCCATACAGCCCACCTTTTGAAAAGAGCTAGTTTCAAATGTCAAGAACTTTGATTCTTAAGAACACCCGCGCTTTGAAAGGCAGCGACAGGCAGCGCAATAAGAGATAGATATTTTGGGTGGCCCATGTGGGAATTCTGTGTATCCTGCCAACACATACAGCAGTTTTGACGCGTCTAGACAAACTGATGATCACTTACTCAACTGCCAACTATCATACTTGAGTCACTGGCTGGAAGTCGTTATACACACAACTAGACAAGAACGCAAATCGGAGAGCATCTGGGTCACATAAGAAAGCCAAAGCTAGAAGCAAAGAACACAAGCGTCAGAAGTAAGTCCCCTTTTTCAAAGCCTTGGGAAAAACTAGGACAACCTGCTCGACATTCACTTACCTTCGCACTATGCAGAACAAGGCAGAGTAGGCCGAAGAGGCCAATCAGGGACGACTTCGCCACCATCTTTGCAAGCAAGTCGCGGAGGCTGCAGACGGGTAGGAACTCAGTGGCGCCTTGCTTGCGGCGTAAGGAAGTTCAAAGGAGAATGGATAGAAAAGGGAATGGAGAACAGGAAAGGTGGTCATGCGCAAAATTCCCTTATGCCAAACTGTATTCAAGCTTTTGAGTCTTGAAAATTCAAAGGGAGATTAGCATGACAATGCGAACAGACCACTGGAACGATTTTCCAGCGGCTTGAATGCCGAGTTTCGAGTCTTAGCTTGTGCACGAGACTCTTTGCGGCTTTTGCGGCCTCGGATTGATCCGAGGGAGTTCGTCGAGTCTTATTCGTCCGCCAGAGTTCGAGGCATCTGAAGCGACCAGATGCCTGCTATGTTTCTGTCTTTGCAACGAGAAGCAAATGGTTTACAGCCACCAAAAGTAAATCCCGGGGTAATGATTGATGACATACAACCTAGGCGGTATTGACAATTGGAAGACGCGTTCTCAACAGAATTTGAACAGATCCATTGCGTTTTACAACGTTGGCTTTGGCAGCCTTTTCTCTTTGCCCGGCCACAAGAAATTTCACTTTATTCACACCCTCGATCAAATTGTCGCCCCGAGCATCGGCTCTCCGTAGTTCTCGTGCGAGACACCAAAGCAACGAAAGTCAGATCACAACGAACTCATAGTCTAGCAGCTTTGAGGTCGCGCTCAGTTTCAAAACCAGCGCCGTCAGGGATTGCATATGAGATTGCAATCTCACAAGATGCGTTTCTTAGATTGGAAGAATCTTAAAAGCCTTGAAACATGAAAGAGTACGAAGCCATCTCAGACTGGCCAAATATGCGATTGAAGTGAATCTAACGGACCAATATTGCACGCCGGTCTCCCAGTCGCTTGTGAGTTTCGAACAGACCGTGGTGGCCGCTGACAAAGAAGTGTTCTTCACGGAGGATAGGACGCGAATTGTGGCGTCCAACCGGGGCGCCCCTGTTGGGCGCCCCGATAATTGACCGGTTTGGCACGGGTGTCTGAGCTCAAAGGCCGCCTGGGAAAGCAGGAACCGGGTCGGCCCCGGTTGCTGTACTTTCCAAGGCCCAGTTTGTGCAAACCAGGCCTCGGTATCTGTTGTGGGGACTGCTTTGGACGAACCGGGCCCCGCTATACGAAAACCGATCCCAGACTTGTGCAACCGGCGTGTGTGTCTGGCAACCGGGGCCCGGTTTGTATATGTCCCGGGTCAGTTGCAATATACAGGGCCACGGTTTATGTCATCCTGGTCAACTGGTACTTAAGAGCTGGCCGCAAACATTGGTCGCTTTTGAGCAAGGAACGACGTAATAGAGTAATATCCTTGGAACATCGAGGGAAGGGGCAGGATTCGAGAAGCGCGGAACTTCCACAGCATAGTGCAGACTTCGAACGAGATCGGACAAGAAGCATTCTGCATGCTCTTCCACGTACGCAGGCTTACGGATCCAAGATCGGCACGGAAGTGATTGAAGAATGACACAATGCTTGAGCGAGATTCTCAATGTTGAGTCAGCTTGGCGGCCCGTCATCCAGCCGCTTAGTCTTTGTTTGCAGGAGAAAAGCATCGTTGCTCATGATCACTGTCAGCGGCAAGCTGGATGGAAGAAGCCTGAGTATAAAAACCTTCTTTTGAACGCAAACCGTGACAAGGTGCAGCTCGAAAGAACCATTATACAAACTACTAGTTTCGTGCTATGCGGACGGTATTTCGAAACAAAAGTACTGTAGTCCTCACGTTTTTCTTTTCTACAGCCTTTTGAGGCAGAGCGCGGCCGCGGCCCTGTGGCACGTACAACCTACGTAACACCTCGCGATGCTGAAAAATTGTCGAGCACGTCCTGAATTTCCGTCCTGTAGAGAAACGACCAAGACGTTTAATACCCACAATCGAATATAACTTCATTGAAGGTTACAGAGTAGTACGAATACTCAGAGGAAAGACTTCAACATGGAGAGAAGAAACTCTGAAGAATCTGATGCTGTCGTTCAGTGAAAGCGCGAAGTTAAGAGCTTACCAGATCTTAGTAGTTGAAGAGGGCAAAGCGAGTCCATATTATGGATACAAGTCGAGTCGCCGAGAATCAAGAATGGGTCTTTCTTCAAAGTTTGGGTGCAGCTTTAGGCTACATGTTAGGAGTGCTGAAGTGACGTGGTAGATTGCGAAAGGAAGATGCAGTTTGTTTATTCCAAGATCGAGCTCCAAAATTACTGCAGAATATTGGGCCAAGCTCTAAACCTCAGGGTTCAAAGAAACCACCTTCCAAGCGGTTGACCACAGAGCTCGGCTCTTCACAAAGATGGATCA
Source organism: Klebsormidium nitens (assembly GCA_000708835.1). Classification (NCBI taxonomy): domain Eukaryota; kingdom Viridiplantae; phylum Streptophyta; class Klebsormidiophyceae; order Klebsormidiales; family Klebsormidiaceae; genus Klebsormidium; species Klebsormidium nitens. The sequence continues at coordinate 9,979 of DF237898.1, read as the reverse complement.
AATTCCAGAACGGGGTCCGTGTACAGCAGGGCAGGCACCGTCGTCCGAAGATTCTCTTTACTTGGGTCTGTGGTCATGAGTCAATTGAACTACGCCCTCTGAAGAGCGTTTCCCCTGTTAATGGGGTGTCAGATCGATTAAGACAAGGGAAAAGCACAGCAAACCAAAAAGCAGTCAAAGTATGCGCCAGCAGCGCAGTATCCATTCTAAACGTGCCACCAGCAGCGCAGTATCCATTCTAAACGTGCCACCTCCCTGTGCGCCAAAAGAAAGCGTCTCTACCCTTCTTACGGAGCTTCTTGCCCCTGAGGGATGATTTTCCGAGTCTGCACCAAGAGCGTATTCCCACCTGCGCCGCGTCGTGCTTCCCCTCGCGGATGGACACGTCAGCTGGCCTGAGCCAGCCCCGCTCTAGTTCGTCGCGGTTCTCCGCAGAGTAGCCCAATCTGCTGGATGCGCTTCAGACTGTTTTTGTCTGTGGCGACTGCTTCCGCAGCATGAACCCGGCAGCCTGGCGCGGACTCCGTGTCATCTTTCACAACCTAAAAGGATAACGAAAGTCTGCTGACGTCTCAATTTGGAAATGCGAAGCTTTTCTGACGTCACCTTAACGTAAAACTTCACCCTCTTTGCCAACGCCAGCAGCCCCGGCGCGGGCTTCCAAGTCGTCCTTCACAACCTGAAAGATAATCAAAGTTCTGCTGACGTCCAGTCTGAAAATGCGAAGCTTACTTGACGTCACATCTTTCCTAGATTAAACTTCACCCTCTTTGCCATCGCCAGCAGCCCCTGCGCAGACTCCAAGTCGTCCCTCACTACCGGAACGGAACACTGTCGGCTAACGTCACAACGGAACGGAACAGTCGGACTTTGCTGACGTCAGAATCTGCACACTTTTAGGGAGAATTTGAGCAGTGGCATGAACCGGGTCGCCATTGCCAGCAATCCGGGGGCGGACTCCATGTCCTACTTCACAGCTTGCCCGAGTGTTCGTACCCCTGCTGGCGTCACAGTCTGCAAGCCCAGCTTGACCCACCACTCCTCTAGCTCAACCGGACTTCGTTTCTTTCTGGTGAACGGGTGTGAACGCGACAAACGCACAGCGTACAAGAGTTGCAAAGCCTTTTGTTCGTAGGAGGCGCGGTGGGATAGTGGTGTTGACCGCGTCGTCCTACACAGGCTCGTGTTGTCGTGTTCGAGAATTGCGGTTTTGTAATATTGAAGCGTTTTAAATGACGACGGGAACCTCCCGCGAAGATAGAACGTTCGAGAACAATCAGGACCGGGTGCAGAAGGTAGAGAAAGTTGCTGAAACTGGGGGCTAACAAGCGGCGACCAGGAAGCGGAGCCCACCTCGTGTAGTTTCGCCAGCGCGTTTCCCACGTGCAAGCCGTGCACGCCATCTTCCGACTGATGTCGTCCGCTTGAGGCGTTCCCGCGCCCGTCTCTGCTTCCGGTCGTGCGTCCACGTTCGCCCATGTCTCGCTCGCGCCCCGGTTTGCAGTCCGGGCGCACGCGCGCGCATCTCGCTGCTCTCCGGCGCCCTTCTCGCGGCCTTCGCCCGCGCCCCCCCCATGTCTCGCCGCCCCTCTCGGTCGCGCTCTTGCGCTGCGGTGGCTTTGAGCCTCCGACCAATCCTCGAATCCAGCGGCCGAAGCTCTTTCCCGAGCACAGGCCCCGCCATGTGTCGGGATTTGACTCCGCAACCCTTTCATCTTCTCGAAGGATTCCTCAGCGCCTGTGGAGCCCGCGACTTCTGTTTAGGGAGGTAGTCTCAACGGCCGACAGGTGGCCCCGGACTGTGACGTCACTCTTCGTGTGCGAGCCCGCCAGCTTGGGGACGCCCTGACGCTCCTCTTGGAGTGCCACGTGGCACTCCCTCTCCAGCCGCAACTCAGTCAGCCGCAGCCGGAACGCGCCATAAACGCCGGGGGTGGTGCTCCTTCATGTCATCTGCAGCAAAGCCTGACAATTTTAGGAGGAAAGATCAGAGAGGATAGACATGGGTGACAGGCGAGTGTTAAATTCCATAGTAGCAGCCGGAAGGGCCGGACACGGTCGTGGTCTGTTGTCGGAAGGCGCTTGAAGCTGTAAGGTTGGAAGGACGAATGACGAGAGCGAGCGAGACGCCTACAGGTCATTTCTACGACACTGCATGGACAAAGAGATTAGAAAGAGCGCTGGTAGATTCAATTGGCGACATCCGACAGCCAGCATGACCCTCACGCCGAATATCCGCTCGAGCTGCGCAAAGTTGTTGTCCTTGTCCAGCTGCTCCTAATATCCGGCATAGATAATATCCGGCATAGAAGAATGAGCCCAAAAACACCGAACGAAACCAGGAAAACCCCTAAGATCCAACCAAATCCTTGCTCTAAATTTCAGCTCGAGGTGCATAAATGTACAGCTGTTTCTGTGCCCTCCCGCACCTTAAAGAAATACGTAATAAAAGCCCCAAAGACCCAAGTCCCAATACACACAGAAGCGAGATGATCCTCATTCTGGGCGTGAGGCGCGCAGCAGCGACACTCTTGTATCTCTGAGTACTCTTGGAAGCATTGGAAGGAAGACTCGATGACACGCCCAGATATTGAAGACGTCACGACTTGTGCAGAAGTACTCCTCACCTAAGTATTTGCGCGATGTGCACATCGTGGTCGTACTCTCGTGTAGCGGCCGCTATTATCCCGGCTGCACTCGCCACGCGCGGCTCTCCACAAATATGTGCAGGCTCGTCGGATCCCAGTCGTTTGGAGTCGACCTGTGGGACGTGAAAAAAGTTGAAAAGCGTATGATTGTCCAAAGTAAAGGGTGCGCTGTTTTGAGCGGCCACGTGAACCTGGTCAATGTCATCCCATTGGCATGAGCACAGCGGCCAAGCCGCCCAAGGCTCGATAGCATGAGCGAACTGACTTAAGGAAAAGCTGGATTAAGGAGGGTTCTCCGTGTGGAACATTTCTGGGACTCGCCTATCGCCGCAGCAGAAATCAACCAGTTCTTGAAAATGTTCCTACCAGACGGCGTCTTGTGGCCACATCAAGGGAATCTTTGAGCCCGGGGAGCAATTCATCATGTCTCCTTCTGAGGCGCACGAAAGCTGGGCAATCTGGGAAATCAAACTCACTGCAGTTTGACCTTGGAAGGTGCCAAGCCTTGAACCCGACGATAAGTCGCTTGAATGAAGCATATGTAAGAGTCGGTGTCAGCCTCACTAACCTGCTCGCGCCCACTGATATGTCTTTTCCCACGAGCCTGACCCGCTGTGCTATGCTGCGTTTGGCGCCTGGGAAGAACAAGAGGACAGGACATGAGTCCGAAGAACAGGTTGAAAGAATGCTGAATGGGGATGGGATGAATTGCGCATCGCAGCCGCGAACCACAACCGAGCCTGCATTGAAAGCTTTCTATGGCAATACACGCACCCATACCCATTTTGTCATCCAATTAATCAGGCGGGCCAGACTGCCGCTGGCCAGCCATCTGTCAAGAGTGTTTGATGTGGCTGATGCTGAGGAGCATTCAAGGGACAAGGACTGCAACCAGTCCATCCTGTGCTTTGCAATCTCTGGAGGGAGGATGAGCAGGAATGAACGCTGTATACGGTCAGCCTCCCACATGCCGCGGTTTACAACGTCAACAAGAATTAGTTGCGATCAAGCAGGACTTGCCGAAACCTCTTCATATGAAGTCTTACCATCTGACTGAGTGTAATTTTCTTCCCTTTTCCTTAACTCTGTATCTTCCCACCAACTCTATAAACCTTGTCCCCCTCCTATACTTTGCTTTCTTTGCCCTGCTTTCCTCACCTGGATCCTGTGCTGGTCGAGAAGCTGGCTTGATGCTCCGCTGGGGCCCAGTGGGCTGCCAGATTTTGAGTTCTGCGCCGAAGCAGCCGCGTTGCGTCCGCGGGCATGTCCCAACCGCACTCAACCTGCTCCAACACCACCTCCTGGATTCCGCCATCTTCAAATCCATCTAATAGCTGCGACGCACGGCTTTGATTTGTTTCTGGTGATTGAAGCTGGTTGTATTGTAGGCGGGTCAGCAGGCATCCTTAGAAGCTTCTCACCTAATTTGGAAAGAGCTTCATGCAACTAGACAATCACCGCAGATGAGATCTTCTCTTTGGGTCCTCTGACTTCTGTAGGGCCTGCACTCCAAGCCTGGGACTAGTGCAAACTTTGATTGCAGCATGGATGCAGCTTTGCCAAGGGATGCATGCAACGCGGATGGGATTTTAAGTTTCTCATATCCCCCTTACAGAGAGTTGTTCCATATCTCCTTGCATATACCCTTCTGCACCGAAGATTCTCATAATATGACTTGTGGCCCCCCTCGCTCAACAAGCCCTGACCAAGTACACATGAGCAACAATGCAGCTCCAGCAAACCACCACCTGTCTTCAGGCCGTTTTCAATCGAGTACTAGGATGCCGAAATGCTACAATGGAGCTCAAGACCGCAAGAAACCATCTGGGCTATACCGAAAGACACCATCTGTTTCTTTCCATCAGGAAAAGCAGATTCTCTGCATGAGCACTACAGTGCATGGAAACCCTAGCACTTGGATTTGGAGACGTCACGTTAACCGCGAAGTTTAACGTTTCGTTTGGAACGTGCGCATATCGAGATCCTGGCGCTGCCTACAGTTTTTCTGTAATTGATTGTAACCCTGCAATTTTAACCGCACTGAAGTTAACCCAGATTGATTCTTGCGAAACCTTGAAACCTTGCTAAGTTGACTAGCGGCGGCCGCCAGCGGGGCGCGGCCTGGCGGCCGCCCGCGAGTAAGCCCAACGGTGCAGTTGGCGCGACCTTGCATTCCCACCCAACCCAGCCAGGTCAATGTACCGGGCACCCAGATATCGGCCCTTTCGGCATAAGCAATGAGCCGGTAGGGGTCCGTATGTACACCGTTACCGCAGTAAAGCGTTCCCGGGTCACAAGCCTGGTCTCCAGCATACAAATTTCAAAAGCCACAGAAACAAGCTCGCAAGCTGAGAAAGCTGAGAGACGGTAACGTTAGCGACAAGGCGCAGCAAACCAAATGAACTTCACCACAAAAAGCAGCCGCGCGATGGCCGCCACGGGTAACCCCCGGCCCAGGCAATTTCGGCATTGAAGTTATCGCGGTCGAATCTGTATAGAATAAGCTCCATATGAAACAAGCTCCCCAGCCTGTGACGGGTGGGGTTAGTTTGGGGGTTAAGGTGGATGCGGGTGAGTAGATGTTTGGATTAGAGTTTTAGTGTTAGTTGGAGCTTATTTTATATAGACCTCATTTAATGTAGAATCGACCGTCATATTACAATTGGGCCACTGAGAGGCTGCCATGTCAGCCTCCCTCGGACCTAAATATAGTTGCAGGGGCACTAGGCACCGAACCGGGGTCGAAATTTAAAGCTGGTGCGTACGCACATTGTACGGTATTGCCTTGATCCACCCGAGCACTCGCGATTACAGGTACCCTTTGTTCCTGAGTACGTAAATAACAGGATAAAAGCGAAAATCTGCGCAAAAATCTCTGTGATGGTCTTGTTATATATGTTTACGCTTACACAGTTGGCCCCAATGTGGGAGTTATACTACTTCCTGTTACATTTTTCTTCTGAACAGTCGCACATAATGGGAGGAGTGAGAATGTGTATGCCGAGTATATGGCATGGTCTTACTACATACTCGACATGTTGACATGGCTTGTTTCAATCATTTGAATTGTCCAGCCGCTTGCATGTTGTGTATGTATGTTAGCAGTTGCATGTTTTAGTGTATGTCAGGGTTGTGCATCATAGCAACAATATAAAGGAATCAAGCTTGCACTTGACGTACTTGAGCCCTTTTCTTGTTGCAACTATTTGAACACGCCTTCAACCATAGAGGGAAGTGCAAGGCCTATGAAACCCTTGGTCTGCACCCATCACAATTACTTGTTTTGTATCCTGCTTCCAAACAACGAATATGACCGTGTACTAATTAATGGTGCTTTCTTCAATACCTAACAGCCTATAAACAACCGGAACTTGAACACCTTTTCCGCGTGCGTCTCGCCGGGCTGGATGCCAAAGTCCTCATGAAAAAACGTGCGCAACTGGACAAGCTGTGGGGCGGTAATATTGGAAAGGTCATCAAGAACATGCGGGAAGATTCCCCCCGGCATCATGGTCGGCACGTCACCGAGATTCTGCGGCCCTCCAGCTTTCTGAACGACGAGCGGGCGCAATTGGTGCTCAGGCCTTCTTGCTTGGCTGTTGTACATGCAGATTCGCGTGTTGGTGCTCTGCATCCGTATCTCCTCCAGCCCTGCCTTCAGATTCGCTTTCATCTCGTCCATGGAGCGATTCAGGTCGGCCAGTGATGGCCCTGCAGCTGCAGCATACAGAGTACGATCAAGTCGCAGAAACGTTCCCGTGCAAATGCCCTTCCTCTGATAATCATACCTGAGCAGAACGGCACGTCATCCCCTGAAAGATTCCCTCTTTGTTCTAAACACCATTTGCTGCAGCACTCAAGTACTTGGAAAGACCACCTCTGATAACCAGACTGAAGTTGATCTTGAGAACGAAACCAGCATTAAAAGTGGGAGGTCGAAACTGGCATCAAGCACTTGTTGTCCCGAGCAAGATGCGATGCTGGCGGAGGGCTGCAATCACATACCAGCCTCCAGGACTCTGAATTTGCTCTTCCCAGCCTCCGCAACGTCTGCGTCAGTAATCGTAACCACCCCTGCCCCTTGACTATCTGCAAGGAAGATGCATTCAATCAATCACAAGGTAGACCATGGAAAAGATTATAAATGAAATGAAGTAACTTCACCGTCCAGCAGTCTGTTGATTCAGATGAGATAGTTGAGCTGTCATCAGATGACCATCCGTAAGAAGCTCCCCTCTCACAAATGACCATGTGTGTTTGCAACGAAGAAATTTTTGAGAAGCAGGAATAGAAACACATACATTTGAAGAGATGGAGAGCGTAGATCAGATGATCGAAGCGTTCGAGAAAACATCTAGCTTTCGCGGCGGTAACCTGAACAGGCAGCAGCACCAAAAAGCAGCAGAGCCAGCTGTGAGGCAGAAACTATGATCGAACTTACTGTGATGTTTCCGGAAAATATTCAAAAAAAGTTGTGCAGAGTTACAGAAAAGGACGGTGCCAAAAGCTGCAGACGCAGTAGCAACAACATCTGAAAATGCACCAAAGTACAGAACCTGATTTCAAACACCAGCTACAACTTATAGATGAAGTCATCGCAAGACAATCTAGTTGTGGATTTTGCAATCCAATCTTGAAACGTGCCTGCTTTTCCAACAGGCCAATGCGCAAGTTGACAAGGGAGACAACACAGACAGCAGCACCGGCACCTTCGCCAACTGTAGAAACGCTGTCAGGAACTTGAAAAGGCAGATCAAGCAATCCAGGACGACACTATAAGTTGACAGTGTGTTAGTCAAAAGGGGAACCATATGAAAAGCTGAAGTACCACCTGCTCTATTGCTTATGAGGGACACTCACCCTTCAATTTCTTGACCCGGTGACTATGCATCACTTGCTCGGCGACCTCTGCGTTGGTTGGTTTGTGTCTCTGCTGCAACGGGGTTGGGGATTGAATCCTGACTTGCTCAGGTCCAATCACCTGGTAGGGATTCAGCGGTCCCAGGGCCTGGCCAGCCATGTTCCTCTCAACAGGTAAGCCATTGTTTTGTGAGAACGAAGCTCTGGAATTACGAGGCAAGAGCAAACCTTGCAGCTGTAGATTCCATTCACGCTTAGAAGGAAGACGAGATGAACAGGCAATAGACGATACACTCAACCTCAAACCTTCAACACCTGCCTGCTATTCTACCTAAAAACTAAGCAATGCAACCTCCACCAATCACATAGCTAGCGCTCGACTTCACCAGCAAACCGGAACTGCAAACAAGCCGCAAGCGCCAAGTGTATTTACTTAGGGCAGACTGACGGCCTTTCAAGTTCCATACTTGGTGTACTCTCGACATCAAGGGCCAGCGTGTCTGCCATGCCCTCGCTTGTGATTGTTACTTAAGCGCGTCGCAAGGGTTTTTCAAGCCATCAAGCGCTTCATCAGTGTGGGCAAATTAGCCCTCGCTTTTTGTGTGATTGTTGCTGTGACCAGCGGAGGTTCTGCTCAATTGAAAATGGCAAGGAAGCCGGCCTTGTGGCAGGTCCAAGTCTGATCACAGGGTTTGCAAGGCTGCGCGCTTTGTGCGCGCTGCAGAGTATAGGGAGCGCATCTCAATAAGTGCAGAAAGGCAAGAGATTTTGATCGCTGCTGTCAATGCACGAAGCGATGACATCCCTGCCCCTCGCCGCCGGCGGTGTCAAAGGTCGAAGGGATTAAAGCATGCGGGGAAGCCGGCTCGAGAGGTTCCAGCATGCAAACGCTGCCGCGCTGCGGATCAGAAAGCCAAGTGGCAGGACGCGCGAGCGCTCAGAGAAGCTGTGAATTGCGCTGCGGAACGTGGTGAGTTTGCTTCTTTTTATTTAGAACATTGGGTTGATGATCTTTCATCAACATCGACCAGCAGAATGGCTGGCCGTGCGCATAAGTGTACCAGATTCTGACCCGTTATTTTTCAAAGTCAGAGACTCTGAAGGATCATTTCCTGGTACAAAGCCAGAAGTTGTAGTCGTGGCTGGGCGTGCCTTGAAACATGAGAAGGGCGCAAGAAGTTGAAGTGTACCAAGAAATGGCCGTTTGTTTCTTGAGATATCAATGGGCCATTTCCTGGTTCAGTGCCAGAAGTCGATGGCATGGCAGGAAAGTCAACCAAGTGCTGGCCGCTTCTTTACTTGGTATCAATAGGTCACTCTTTGTAGAGTTTCTGAAGTTGATGGCATGGCACGTGTGAGCGGCCTTGATTCCCAGATTTGCCTTTATCTCTTTTCCAGACCCACATGCGATCGTTTGCCATGAGTGCGACCTGACAGCAGAATGGGGGCTCAGGGGAAGCAAAAATGGAGGCAACATCCGGTACTACTGCGAGCTGCACGGCCCAACAAAGGGTTGTTTCCATATCGACAGGGACCGAGCAGGTAAGAGAAGACGCACACACCCCGCTTGTGTGCAAGAGGAGGCAAGGTTGACCTTGGATCACGCAGGACTTGGCATGGCTGCAGCTCCTGCAGCTCTGGACTGATCGTGCCCTTTTCTCATTGCAGCAT